>BLXT01006579.1:991830-1002616 GCA_019648995.1 Plakobranchus ocellatus | reverse complement strand
CACAACATATTAGTTGAGCAATCCACCTACCACAGCAGATCCACAACATATCAGTTGAGCAATCCACCTACCACAGCATGTCTACAGTGTATCACCAAGACCATGTTTTTCCCCGCACTTATTTGTTGAGAAAACAAATGTTTTTTACTTACAAGATAGGGATCTTGAACCCATTGCACTGGTGGTAAACTTTGCGGTAGTTACTGAAATTGTTGTTGGATGACAGAAGCTCTGTGAGATCCACCAGAGTCTGTACATGAAGAAATAAATAATCAGGAAAAAAAGAGAGAAATATGTTTCTGAGCAGCACATAAAACTGAATGATAAGATTTATTAGGAAATTTTTATCTTGCATTATGGTCATTAGAAGCTCTTTTTGTGAATGAGAGTTCAAAGCATATTCTTTCTCATCTTAAGGGATTGGAGAGGGACTGGCTTTTTTGTAATGTTTCAACCATCTAGAACCAAATTTTGACTCAATCAAAGTCCACTGGTGCATATCTGAGATATTTTCGAAATTTCAAAGTAACTTGAATTTTTTTTTTGTCTCGCATAATGAAATTACATATTCTATTTATTTTGTCAGTCATGTACACAAATATGAATCACTTTTATCCGAGATATGCCAGTCTTAAAAATAACAGCAATGCTAACAATAAGAAATATTGCCATCTGAAAATTGTGTGCAAGTCCTCAATATAAATCTTAGCATCGATTGTTTTACTGACTGAAAATAAAGGTACAAAAATAGGGATTGTGATCTTTTTCCCAGTGACTGAAATATTCTGCACTTTACGAAAAAAGATATAATAGTGAAAATCATGTACGTAACGCTTTCTTTTGCATATGTAATGCCATTTATATAAAGAGCCCATGGCAAGATGGCTTTCCAAATGGCGCAATAACAGTTTAAGTACCATCTGATCTCAAGTTGTACAGTCTAAGCTTAAAACCGCAGGGGCTACTATGTGAACCTACCTTCTGAGACTCGGGTGGCAAACAACCAATGGTTTTTGAGAGCCGAGCTAATGCACTGTGAGACAGTCCACCCACAATTGCCATCAGAGTATTGAAGTTTTGCAATGTCCTTAGATGCTGTGGGAAACATTTAAATACAGAGTAATAAACCCTTTTCATGGAATTCTAGCCAGATGTAAATACACCCTCACACCAATTATATAATAAAACAAAGTTCCAAGTTTTACTTTTAAAATAACTTTCAAAGAACCTTACTCTACATAAGCTGACAAGAATCTATAATATTTGAAAGGTAAGAGTAGAAGCAACTGAAAAAAAATATGTTAATCACTATGCACTGATGTTGAGCAACGAACCTTAGACACATCAATGAACTTGCAGATGACGTCTGCCCGCTGTTGGGGCGTGGTCTTGCTAAGCACCATACACTGTACCCATTGAGACAAGCCATTGAAAAGCGCTATTGAGCGCTCTAGCTTGGGCTGGTCCTTAAGGGAGGCTGAGACAGCGTAGTTTTTGTAGTCGGAGAACTGAGGAAAGAAAGGACCAGAAGCAGTGACAAAATGTCAAGCATAGTATTAAAGCTGAAGAATGATGGAAAGGGAGATAGTTGATCTCTAAATTATTATGCATCCTAAGTTTAGGCTTGTTGTGTACAACGTCTGTGTTCTAATATAGACCATGATCTAAAATGTCTACAAGCTTATAGACGTAAAGTCGTTGTTGCCTTGATTTATGACGTCAATACACACCATTTGGGCCACGTATAATGAAACAGGAAAATCTATAGGACCTGGCTGGAAGCCAAAAGGAGGAGTGTGGAGGTAACGGTAAAAGAAAAAAGAAGAGGGAAAATAAACGAAACAAAACAAAGAAAAAGGCAATAGGAGTGTCTATTTTATATACTCAAGAGGGGGCAAAGTTAAGATAAGCTTAGAAAGAGAAGAAAAAGAGAGCTGAAAAGTGACACAGGGAGAGAGAGAGAGAGAGAGAGAGAGAGAGAGAGAGAGAGAGAGAGAGAGAGAAAAAGATATATATATTTTTCTTATTTTTTTCTTTTTTTGGGGGGGGGGAGGTTAGGGAGAGAACAAACTCAAATACGAAGGAAATTTGAGTCTATATCAGGTCATAAATCAACCAGCTTTTTAATTTTTCAAGCCATATGAAGTAGTTGGAAAGATTATTTAAAAAAAAAAAAAAAGAAGGAAAACCATCTGTCTACTCACATGCACACGTCGAAATGCCTTATATTCTAAGTAGGTCAGCTGGGAGGCGAGTTCTTTGGGTTCCAGATGGTTGAAGACTAGAGATACTTTCCTGGAGTGTTTACCGTACACTGTATTCCTTACTGACATATTCCTCATCCAGTCGTAGGATGGCCTGGACACACAGAAATATTCAGAGACATTCAAACTTAACTGGATGCTTACAAAAACGTGAAGTAAAAGAAGACAGTAACCTACAAAAAATTAAACCAAAGTTGAGGAACATAATTTATAGATCAAAACGTTTTGCCTTATGGCTTCTTTAATACAAAAAAAGAAAAAAAAAGAAGAAAAAAGCAATAAAAAAAATTATATATTTATTATGATAATGACGATTCCAGGAACAGCGTTACAAACCAAAAACGCACATGAATTCAAACATAAATTCTGCTCTGTGATATGAATATGATGAAACAATAGTATTGTTCTAAGAAAAACTGAAGCGTTAGTTATCTGTACATCAAAAACGTTAAAAATTAGTAAAAGTTGCAAGATATCCATGAATGAAATCAATAATAATACGGAAACAATGAAAAAAGGAAAGTAACAATGAAAAGACGAGGAAGTAAAACAATCGCGGTAAGAGATGCAAGTTACGGGAGAGAACTCACACTTTAGAAACATCCACCAACTCCTTGAGCTTGTAGTTGCCCTCGGCCTGCAGGAAGGAGCTCAGCTTCTTCACGGTGGTCGTCACTCGCGCGTCCATGTCGAAGTGGAGAGGGAACTTGGTTATCCAGTGTCTGGAAAGGGGCACAGAGCAGAAACAGCACAAGGTTATTGTTCGAATATTCAGGATCTCTAAAGTGTTTATCGCTTCTTAGGTTTCCATAGGATTCTAATCATTATCATCATTAACCGTCCACTTGGAGGTAGTGATGGCGCAGAAGCAACAGAGCTTGCCCTAAACTTTTCCTGTCGCGAGGATATTTAGCCCGACGAGGACAAAAAAGCCTGAAATTATCTAAGAGTAGACAAGTTCATTATCCTCCTGATCTCTGTATGTCCATAAAACCCAAAAGACCTTTCAGTAGCATTTTATTATTATTTTTTTTAATGTGATAGTTTCAATATGCTGTTTTTCAATACCTCAAGAATCTTAGACGGAACCAAAATATACAAGCCACTCGAATATTCGGTGCCGAAATCTAGGAGCAAGCACTCTCGGGACCTTCGGAATTTCAGTCTAACGCTCACTAGGTCACTTTTGGAGCTTCGCTGTTCTAATATACATGAGTGTTTTGCCCGTTATTGTGCCTTTGTTTTCCAAATGTGTATAATTCAGACAGCTAGACTACGACTTCTATGTTACTTTATAGATTTAAGCTCAAGTCTCCAGTTCGATAGCTAAAATAAAGGCTACTGTAATTCTATATCTCATTAACACCTCCGCGGAGGTGTCTACGATAAGCTCTTGTGATCAAAAGATTAGGTTCTCTTTCCTTCTTTTTTTAAACAAAGGATAAAGATATTATGGTAAGGGGAGCTTCTCCTGCTTAATTCTCCCTTATTACAGCGGTGGTGTGAAAACAAAAGGGTGGCCCAATTCTGATTTTGTGTGGAAGACCTCGTTCACCACCTAAGTGTCTTCAGACTTTTGACCTATTTTATGTTGGTTAGTGGTTTCGGGGGTCAGAGAGAGTAGAACACCCATCACCCATTTACACCTTTTGGAAAAAAAAGATTTGCTTCATTCATGTTTATACGAGTTGGGACAAGAAAAGCAAAATGAAAGGGTTAAAGAAAATGACCTCAAGAAAAGACAGAGAAACCGCCATATAGGATGCATTTATAGAGGTATTTTTAATGCTTGACCATTGGAAGAAATATGTAGCCTCACTGATCGCAAAACTGATAGCTCTTGAGCATAGTCTTACTTTCTCTTTTCCTTCCCTTCTCTGAACCTCTCTTTCTCTAACTTCTGCCTGTCATCCCCTTCATTTCATTTCTAAAAGAAGAATTTGAGGGAAAAGAAAACCCTTTAAACAAACAAACAAAAAAAAACCCCTTTCACATGGAATTCCCATCCATCCATCCACCATCGCTTCCACTGACGTGCAGACAAAAGTTTTCCCACTCCATTCTGAATTCGGCAAATTGCCCTGGACAGTCTCTCTGTCTGTCTGTCTATCTGACTGTCTGCCTGTATCTCTCCTCTCCCCTGGCTTTCGCTCCCTCTTTCTCTCTCATTCCTTCCTATTCCCTCCCCGTCCTCTATCTCTCGCCATTCCACTTTCTCTACTTCGCTCTTTCTATCTTCGGCTCTATTTTCCCGTTATTGCTTCCTTTGTGTTAAGATTACAACAACAAAAAAAGTATATTTATTCATCTTACCCACCTCCTTTTCATCTCTCACTAGCCATCTTGGTTCTTTCCTTTGAATGAAAGATAAAAAAAAACTCTACCCGCCCTTCCATCTCGTTATTTATCTATGTAATCTTGCTCGCGCATATTATAACACTATGATAATTACAAATACTTCAGTTAGAAACAGCTCAATTATAGAACAAACTTAAATGATAGATGGAGAGAGAGGGAGAGAGAGAGAGAGAGAGAGAGAGAGAGAAAGAGAGAAAGAGAGGGAGAGGGAGGGAGGGGGGAGGAGAAAGAGGTTGTGATTGAAAGAGAGCAATAAAGAGAGAGATATTGGTGGAAACAATGAGAGGGAAAGAGAAAGAGAGAGGGATATAGAGAGAAAGGTGAAAAAAATATGATAGATAGATTAAAGAAAGGGGGATAAATAGAGATAGATAGATAGATAGTTACACAGAGAGAGAGAGAGAGAGAAAGAGAGAGAGAGAGAGAGAGAGAGAGAGAGAGAGAGAGAGAGAGAGAGAGAGAGAGAGAGAACCAGAAAGGAAGAGTCAAACCCAGAACAGTGAAAACATTTTCGAGTATTATTTTGCTGTGACATTTCGATTTTATTTTCTTCCTTTTCCCACTCTCTATTTTTTTTGTTTGTTTTAGAATCGTACAGTAAAGCTTCCTTAATGGTCAGTTCCAGTTTGAGAACACTGACCGCTCATGTCCTCGACCTATGTTAAACAATAATGACCAACCATTTAGGCGGGAAGTTTTAACTTTGTGTTTACGGTTACCTTCGGATTTTTGCCATTCATTGTGAGCTCCACTAGTTTCCAAAAATAAACGGAAATTGATTGGGTTTAGACCGTTTCTTTCCCCGCGCAGCAATAGCTTCTATCAATCAATGTAATGACAGGGAAAGATAATCCGGGGCAGAAGGTTTTCTAAACTGTTTTTTTTTTTACTTATGAAAGAAAGTAGAATTTTTTTTTTATGTGAGCAGTGGGTATTTTATCATGATGTCCGTTTACACATTTAAATCATGTACCTCAAAGTTTGGGGGGGGGTTTAGAAGTGTGTGTGAATTTTTTTTGGGGGGAGGGGGGGGGAAGGATACGAAAATCATATCATTTCGAGTTTCGGGCTTCGCTAAGGGGACCTCGCGGTGCCCAAAACCTGATATCACAAAACAGTTAAAGTACTTTGGTACATTACAACCAAGCGAAACAGCTGCACTGAGTACAAGCCTGCGTGTATGACGTCTGCTTTGTTTTTGGCAACATTCAGTCCATTGTGAGATTAATCGCACAAATCATATTTCATTCTAATAGAGATAAGTGGTGTCAGAAACTTCTGTAGGAAACACAGTCGGCCTACATGATTGTAATAGCTTTTAGATTTCAGCTTAACTGTCGCCAACAAGTGCGGTATTAACACGACATGTTTACTATGTGTTTGAATTCATAAGCAAGACATTATTATTATTATCTACGTCGGCTCTTACAATTACAAGTGACGCCCTATACGTGTCGTGTCAATTAATTTGTTGGTTCGCGGCAATTTAGAGCCCAAAAATGTAAGGGATTTCGTTACATCTGTCATTGTGCGATATGACCCGTTAACTGCTCAAATGATCTCAGAGAAATCTGTCGTTGAGCAAAGTTGTGGCAGGATACGCACTTGCCGAAGATATACACCAGGACGTTACGCTACGTGGCGAGTTCCTTGACAGAAACGACAGTAGCGCCCCCAATTTAACAAGGGCACCAACTTTTAGGCCATTACCATAAGAGAAAAATCACAAAGAAAAAAAAATTATTTGATAAGCTTGAGTTAAACAATAACATCAAATATTTGACAGAAATCGTTTGCCTTCACTGTATTTTATCCGAATGCGTGGGTTCGTGGCCCTGACGCCGATAATCTATTGGGTTTTCTCTCGCATCATTCGTGTTTTTACATTTTCTTTTCCTATTGTTTTGGTTTTTTTCAAACATAATAATAACAAAATCCTTGTAGTAATGGAGCGTCGGTGGCATAATGGCTAGTAAACTCTGAGATCTGTAGGGAACCTTATGTCGCGTGTTCAGCCCCACCACCCACAAAAGGCACACTTTATAAAGGACGGAAAAATCGTATCATTTGTAATGGAACTAAATCTTATTATTTTTTTTTTTATTTCATGACATACCTTGGGGTTTTTTTTTGTGGACGTTTACAAATTTAAATACATGTATTTCTGGGATAATCAGACATTTGGCCTTTGATTCTAATCAGCTAATCATTTCGCAGACGGTATAATACCTGTTATACCAGTTAAAACCTGTTCATTTGACGGGCGCCCATCAGTTGTGGTACTGGCAATGATAACTCCTTCCTCCCCACCTACCCACACACGCAGACTAATAACAAAAGTAATCCACAGACAAACAACAGCAATAATTATAATATTATCGAGCTGATCCATAGTCCAGCTTGCCAGCAAATTTTAATAACATAAATCTCATTAGAGCAATGATAAACATCATAGCGAAGTTATGGCATCATACCCTAGCATTCAGGTCTATCTCTCTCGCTCGCTTCTTTTCTCTCCCGCCCCTCTCTCTTTCTCTCTCTCGCTCGCTCCCTGCCGCCTCTCTCCATTCTCTCCTTATCTCCCTCTCGCATTCGCTTTTTGTTTCTCTCTCTCTCTCTCTCTCTCTCTCTCTTCCTCTCTCTCTTTTTTTTACCTGACTGCTTGGCATATCATCTTCTTGAACACCTGGATGGAGCAGTCGGTATTGATGGGCAAGTGTGGGCACGCCACCATGGAACACGTGATGGTTTCCTCACAGCCCTGGTATCTACACAGAGGGGTAAGGGTCAAGGTCAAATCATCACCGATCTGTCCAATCGTGAGCTAATAATGATCCGTTATCTCCTTCCAAATTAATTGCTTGGACTTAATTGAATTATATTTAAAGAGATGAAAATGATTGAGTAGGACACAAACAAAATGAAGAACTCTTTATTTATTGAAAAAAAAAAACAACAAAAAACCGAAAGGCCAATTCTCCAAAGTCATTTTACATGAGAGCTGGCGTACGTCTTCGCTTCGGACTCAGAAGTTTTCACCTTTTCCAAGAAAAAGAGTGAGTGGTACTTCCGGTTTATTATTTCATCGCTGCACTCGCTCTTTATTCCTTACACGTAACTTTAATCTTATTCTAATTACACCTAAATGAAGCTTAAAAATAAAGGAAAAGCACGTGACAGAAGACGAGGGTCTTTATCGATATTTTCTCAACTCTATGTGCTAAGATAATGACCACAGCTTTAAGATGCTCTAAAGTATATTAGTTTTCACAACCTTTCTTTTCGCACATTACAAATTAGATTTTTTCCCCTATATCACACTGTAAATGATTTTTTTCACATCTATATATTAAGTAAAAAGAAAAAGGAAAATAAAACGGCCTTGCCATGTTCATTATCACACTGAAGCCCACGCAATTTGAAGTAGAATTCTTGGTGTAATATCCATTCTTATTCCGTCACCTTCTCCCCACCATTTCTCTCTCTCTCTCTCTTTCTCTCTCTGTCTATCTATCTATCTTTCATTAACTTCTCCACTCTCTAGATCATTTTTTTTCTTGTTAGCACTGGGCAAAATTTCTGCATGCAGCAATCACACATTCTAGGTGCATGCTATCACATATGCTAGACAGGATACAAGTCGATGAAGGCCTGGGCGAGTTCCTCGGACGTCATGAACCACTGGTGCATGAGGAAAAACACCGTGACAAACTCCTCCTGCCTTTTGTCCACTCCTTTCTCCGCTGAGGATGGGCAAGCAAAGAAATGTCGCATTTAAAGTGAGCAATAAATTTTTAAACTGTATGAGGCATTCTTGATTTGAAAAATATATCGAGACTTGGAGAGTTATTTCTGTTTTGTTCGTGAATAATTTGGAGAATTAGTTCATTTGCTAAAAGGGTCTGTTCTTTTTGTTTCGCCAAGATAGATTACCCAAATAATGAAGGTTTGGTTTTTAAAAAGACATCACTGACACTAGTGATACTTTTACACTGTGCTCTTTGTCACATTTCATATGGCTACAACTGTATCATATTAATATTAGTTCACAAGTCTTCGTCTCTATAATTTTATTTTGCCTGTCTGTATGTCTGTCTGTATAGCTGTTTGTCTGTCTGTCTGTCTGTCTGTCTGTCTGTCTGTCTCTCTCTCTCTTTCTCCCTCCCTCACCCTCTCTCTGTTTATCTACTAATAGCTCGCACTCTTCATGTCTCACCTATCTCTGTACCTCCAAACAAGTTTAGTCAAAATTAACAAGTAGGAATTCGAGCCCAGAACGTCATAATTTTTAATGGAGATGCCTAACATTTAGCAATATACTCAATTTATAAGCAATAAACTGAATATCATACTACTTAATTGATTCTCACATGCCAATTGATTCGAATCTACATTATAATATTCTCTTATCGAGATGATCACCTTCGACCAACACGCTCGATTTCTTACTGTGTGTTTTAATCTTAATGAAAAAGCATGGGAAAGATGGGCTTGTTGGCTGAGCTACTTACTGAAAGCCTCCACACACATCTGGATCAGCCTTTCTACAGTAGCCGACCTCACCATAACTCCCGCCACAGAAGCAAGCACGCCCCCCGTTACTGACGCCACTGACCGGTGGTCATCTTCCAACAGGCCAGGCACGCTAGTGGGTGTGGTAGGAGGCGCTCCTTGCTGCTGCTGCAGAGTCAGACTCGCAGAAGGTGCCGAGTTTTGGTGAAGGAGAGGGGGCGGTGGAGGTGGTGGCGGGATGGAAGTCATCCTCTGCAAGGGTGCCGGAGCGGAGTGCTGGTGCTGTAGGATGGCTGGGGGCGGCGGGCTGTCCTGGGGCGGCGCCGGGTGCGTCAAGGAACTTGAGCTTTGGTGCAGTATGGATAAGGAGGGGACGGTTGAGGCTGCAGTGTGTTGGATTGAAGGTGCTGTCGATTGCGGGGTCGACAGGGGAGGCGATGGCGCCGCACTGATACGTTGCAAGGGGGCGGGTGCGGAATGTTGGTGCTGTAACACAGCTGGGGAAGGGGCGCGGCCGGTGGAGTGCTGGCGCTGAACGACAGGGGGCGCCGAATGTTGATGCTGAAGCAGAGTAGGTGGTCCTATCGCTTCAGCCTGGTGGAGTTTGACTGCGCTTGGTGGTGGTGGAGGAGGAGGCGTTGGGAGAGATAGGGGAGGAGCAGGAGTCATCCTGAAGGGCGATGTGGGCGTGGCTCGACCCTCTCGAGGTGGTGGCGGAGTGGGCGTGCCCACGTCCCCGTGTCGCTCAAGGGCGTCACGCGCGCCCGCAGCTTGCATTATGGGGTGAGTTCGAGTAATGTGGGCTCACGTTGCCATGGCATGGACATCATGACGACAAAAACGTAGAACAGTTACAAAGTCAAAAGGCCTGAAATACATAACGATGGAAAAATGTCATTAGAGTAATATAATCTAACTACATGAATACTGATCGAAATTTGGACCATAAGCAGTAGAGTGCGAATGAAAACAAAAAGGTGATAGAACTACTTTTGATGGTGCGTAGAAACACAGCTATATTGCGGAAGATTCACATAAACAATTAGTAATTCGTTGATGGACTGAAAAAAAAAACCTCTTTCAGCATCCATGGACAATCAATGTAATCTGCCTATAGATGTTTACATTCTAGCAAGACTTGTTGCCCTGGCGCATTCAAATCTCTAAAACCGCCGGCGAAGCCTTGACAGAAAAGACGTGTTCTATCCCTAATCAGTCTTTATACCCGCATGAATCAGGATCTTGATACACACTGCCCACGTCTACTAAATACAAAATCAATGGTACCAGACTAACCAGAGTACGATATACATAGGGCAGAGCACAGTACAATAACCTCTCCAGCTCTATGATAATGGAATGATAGAGGTTATTTTACATGGTAATTTCCGACCCAATGTTGATCGAAGCAAATACCACCTAGCTTTTTTCTACTGCGCACATTGTTCTTGAGACAGACAGCGATAATAAAACGTCAAGACAATCACACAGCACTAGGGGGAAAAAAGCGAAAGAAATCGACAGTAATGTAAAAACAAGGGATAAAGGAGCATTGCAAAATCCAAAACGTCTGGACAATAAAACAGCTGACGCAGGGTAGTGCTGATTTTATCCCTCAGTTATAAACATATCAAACTGAAAAAAAAAGAGCT
>BLXT01006579.1:898091-908544 GCA_019648995.1 Plakobranchus ocellatus | reverse complement strand
ACCCTGAATAGAGCAAATGTCTCACATACATATGTCTTTCACCTAATATTCTGCTGTAGCCAAATGAAGTGCTGCAGTTGGCAGTGCTAAGTCTTATAATAGATACTGCATTTCATTTGGTTTTGCTAGTATTTATAAAGCTATTAAAAGTTCTAGTTTTGCTCCTTCCTTTTTTAATTTTTTGTTTCACACTTCATAATTCTTTTTGGTCATCTTGTTCATATTCAGTTGCTCCATCTCAAGACCACAGACTTAATGCAACTACTCCTATCATGGGGACAAAAGCTTCACGGAAGAAACTGAACCTCTTCACCTCGCCTGCAAGTAACAAGAAAATGAAAAGGTTGGACACTATGATAGTTTTTAACTGTCATATATTATAAGGACAAAATCTGAATTTACGTTAAAAATTTGAAAAAATAATGAAAGTTTTTGTCCCTTTTATTTTGAATTGTGTGTGACTGTGTCTTTTCAAAATATTGAATTGGAAAAGCAAGCCCCTCCTTAAAAACTCTTTAAATGAGCATTTTCTGAAGAAAAAAGAAATCTGTATTTCAGCTAAAGTAAGTTAGGTTTAAAGAAGAAAATTCTTGAAATAAAAATAAATTAAAAACTCAGTTCTGATTAACCACAAGACTTTTGTCAGAAGAGCAGCAAATAAACATGACTCAGTCTTTAATATTCCATTGCATTTAAAAAAAGATTTGAAGAGTCTCAACAGCTATGAATGGATATGGATGGAAATTAAACAAACATGAATTGTATTATTTTTAAATGCTTTGAAATCTAAGCTTGTTTGCTGCTCTTGTGACGATTTTGACAGTGTGGCACAGAATGTAATATAACTACCACCTGTTGTACAGTCTGCTGTCTGCTTTCCTTCCCAGGCAAACTTCGGTGTCTGGGCGCCTGGAGTCGCCACCAACTAAGCCTGACAAAGGAAAGAATATTTTCCGCAGAAAAAGTGGTGGCCGTGATAAAGTAAGTGATTTGGCCTTGCTCAGATGCAAGTTCTATGACCTAAAAATAAAACTGGCTTCTTTTATTTTCTTACCACTGCTTGCAAAATCTTGCTATTTTTCTTTTAATTTCGGAGACATCAGAATAAATTTTTAATCTGTTTTTGTCGATTTCCAATATCTTGCTTTTTTTTCCCCTGTAAAAACCTGTTACAATTTTTAGAAAGCTTGTGTCCAAGTAAAGGTTAAAGGCCAATATTTGTGTGTGCCTAGGAAAAGGGCCCATAAGTTGTCAGAAAGAAAAAAAATTGAGGTATATACATTTTCTTATTGAAAATTTGATGCTGAGCACACTGGTTTTTGAATTTTCAAGATATCTTAGTAGTTTTTGTACACAAAAGTGTGAAAACGCAGTTTTAAGAAAATCAGCTCTAAAGTTCCAGAACTTTATTTTACACTTTCAGAGCATAAAATTTTTAAATAAAAATAAAAATTACTTAAATATTGTATTCAAGCAAATCCTTTTATGAAACCGTTTAGAAATGGATAAACTGTGATAATCTGGTGAGGAACTACATTTTTTAAGTCTGGCCATCTATCAACACTTATTGGCTTTTATCTCAAAAACACTCCAGCCGACTTATGGGCCCTTTCCCTAGACACACCCACATTTTATTTTATAAAGTTATTGTGATTTTATTCAATGCAATCATTGAAAAAAATTCAAAACGTCAATTTAAAAAAAAGGGGGAGTGAGTGCTCTGATACCTAATTTAAAAACAGCCAAAAATTTGGGCCCTGCATTAGACCTGTTTGAGAAAAGGAGTTGAAATTTATGGAAGCTTTTATTAGGTGTAGGCCTATCTTACAATAAATCTAACTCAGAATCTGGATTTAATGTGGGATTGTGATCACAGTCAAGATTTCTACACTCTTTTTTTTCTATTTAAAAGAGAAAAAAAATTGGACGTTTTAAGATCCTTCACATTTCAAACTTCATCTTATTTTTGATTGGTAGATCTATATATCTAGATCTAAACTTGTCTCTTAAACTCATTGTCACTTTAAATTTCCAGAAAAAAACTCCAGCTTTTTTCTTTAAAAAAAATTATTATTATGATTTATTTTTTTTTAGTTTTTAAATGTGATTTTGCTTGAGA
Organism: Plakobranchus ocellatus; assembly: GCA_019648995.1. NCBI lineage: Eukaryota > Metazoa > Mollusca > Gastropoda > Plakobranchidae > Plakobranchus > Plakobranchus ocellatus. Next base: position 906,425 of record BLXT01006579.1, on the reverse strand, counting down.
AGATTATAAATTTATATTACTTGGCACACAATGTGAACCATAAGATTACAAATTTATATTACTTGGCACACAATGTGAACCACTAGAATGCACTCAAAAGGGAGGCAAGGGACTACTTATTTCTCTTATTTTTTTTTTTTGGGGGGGGGGTTCATCAAGACCACCCAAATTCACTGAAAATCCCTCATTTTTCACATCTTGATCTCCCAAAACTGGTGAACAAGGTAGCCAGGTCTGTCTGAGTCTGATCATTGAGATACTGCTAAATATTATATGTTATAAAAGAGTTAGTTGAATCTATTAACTTTCAATATTTTAGGAATCTAAAAATAATCCAAGATATCTGCCTTTATGATAAAATTTTTGTTTGTGTTACCATATGCTGTGCTCACTACACAGCACAAGGATCATTTATGTAAACTTTCAGCATTTTAACATTGATACTTAAAAATTTGATTGTCAACTGCTACTCCCCTTCTTAAGTTATTGTAGATGTTGTCTGAGCGTATTCAATAGACTCAATGATTTTGGCAATGGTGGGGAAAATAATTTTAATTATTAGTTTCACAAAAAAATTCTTAACTTTTTCTTTTTCTCCAACAGCATCGCCAAAATGATATGTCTCAATCCTCTGAAAATGAAACAGAAAAAAAGGCTTTGAATGGCTGTTTATCTCCAAAAGGGGCGGTATCTGATCCAGCTTTGCATGAATCAGTGCGTACAAAAGAACTGGTGCGGGCTACATCGTCCTCATCACTTCAAGACAGCAGTGAAAGCTCACTTGTAGTGGTGGATGATGATACAGATGTGGTGGTGGACAATGTCTTCTATTCGGAGGAGCTAAGTACTGAGGGTGTGACCACGGGCAGCAGAAATTCCAAGCATGCAGAGAGCCCTGCCATCAGGCGTCAGCCAAAGGCAGTGACCAATGGCTTTGGGAAGGATAGCTCTAGGCCGAGAGGCAAACTGGACAAGTCCTTGATCAGTAAACCCAGCCCACTGGTTGTCCCTGCGATGGCCCACGCCATAGACTGCAGCCAGGAAAGAGAGTTGCGTCGCAGCAGACGGGATGAGTTTGAGAAAAAGCAGCGCAGGCTGCGAGGAAGGGCCCAAGGCATGGAAAAGTTAGAGGGTAGAGTCAGAAAAGCCAGTTCGAGAGGTGAAAGCCCCAGCAAGATAGATGAAACCAGTGGCCTGACCAACATGGCTCTGCCTGCTGTTGATCTGGACAGCAGTCAGGCATCCCAGCTTGACACAAGTCTGATGGAGGCTGTCCTGCCACCACCACATGGCTTCGGGGACCAGACTATGTTGGAAGAGGAGTTACTTTCAGAGCAGGCTCATGGTGATATTGAGGAGGGCAGTGACAGGCCAGATAACACAGAGAATGGCAATCTAGAGGTAGACTCAGACTGCCAGTCTGAGGCAGGTTTCTCTACCATCTCTGGGGGGACGGTGATGCGCAGGACAGAGTCTGGGCACTACTCGGTATCGGGCTCATCTCTGGTGAGTTCCACATCTGATCACAAATCCAAGCGTCCTATATCGATGCCTGTCACACTGACCCAGCAAGGTTTGGCCGATGCTTCTGGCGCTCTTTTGGATGGGAACTCCAGGTCTGAGCAGAGCTTATCTAAAGGGCACTGTGTGAGAAGTGGGGAAAGGCTGCCTTCTGAGGATCAACATGTACAGGAAGATCCTTATGTGGTCCTTAGAGCTAATGATCCTGAAGGGGAATATGTGGTGCTGAGATCAAAAAGAGAAACCACTCGTACAGCTGAGCGCCAGTCTGTCGCAGAGAGCAGCAAGGGTATGAAGCTCCTTCAAGATAATTATCACTCCTCAGAGGAGGATTCCTCATCCTCTACACATGCCAAATCTGATCTGAATGTGACAATTGGCTCTCATCAGGATGATCTTGATAACATGCCTGCGCGGACTGATGTCAACAAAAGAAAGTCCTTCTCTGCTGAGGACCTCCAGAGCCAAGTCAGACTGACCACTCCCTCCAGAGCCCGCAGTCTCTATGTGTCTCCCTGCCGCAGGTTTAATTACAAACCTCATCTGGAGATTAGCAGAGAGACTCACAATATTTTGGCACGAGCAGGCTATATGGAACCATCTGCCCCAACAGATAAGTCTAAAGATATTTATGTGCCTGTGAAATCCCCAACGCGCTCAAACTACAGGGAAGAGATGAAGAGTATTCTCAGATCCAGTTTTTATGACCGACACAGTCTGTTAAGCTCCTCTCTCAGGTCTTACAAGAGAAATTACAGTATGGATGCGTCTTTAGCAAATACAACCTCATCCAGCCTCTCGAGCACCAGTATCTCATCAGAACATGATAAGCTGTCAATTTCTAGTCAGGAGAACCTCAAGGCTGCCTCAGGTGATGCGGCTTGCTTAGATCGTAACATTAACACAGTGGATTCAAAGCCGACCCCTGTAGTGTCAGAGCTTATGCAAAGGGTAGAACAGATTTCTGCAGGTTTGGAAGCTTCTAACAGCCAACATATTCCTTTAATGAATGGTGAATTTGCAGAGCATAATGCCAGCTCCTCCCAGGTTAAATCTCATGTCGGCTGCCCTGAAAGTCTTTCAAAAGAGTCCATTGTACCATCCCTGAGTTTCAAAACAAGCGATGAAATTTTGAGGAATACCAAAGGCAAACAAGAGTTGGGCGACACAAAAAGTGCAAATAGTGGAACAAATTTATTTGTAACTAAACCTGTGGTATCTTGCGCTGAAAAATTTAAGCTTTTGAAGGAGCAAGACCAATCATTAACTTTGTCAGGTATTCTAGACAAGAGTTTAGCAAGCCAGGTTCAGATAAAACGAGCAGAGATGCTGATGCCGAAACACGACAGTATTCTGGATGTGCGGCAGGCAGGTATTGTTGCTCAAAGTGTTCGGCATTTCTCAAAACACCATGGCAAAACTGAGGCTGCCAAATCTTTGGACATTCCACCACAAAAAAGAGGAAATCAAGCTCTAAGGATTCCAACCATATTTGCAAAAAGTGAAGACGAAATCCGCCGCTACAGGGAAATGACTAACTTTGTGAGAGAGCGCTCTGGCTGTGATCTTGAGAACGGTGAGCCTGCAGAAGCGAGTGATGAGGATGCGGTTTCTGACTCCTCTGAGTGTGAGGGTGGAAATGTGACAGTTTTAGAGGTTAGGTCTGAAGATACAAAAGCAAAGGCTGGCACAAGCAAGTTGGTGGAAAATGGTGACTGTGGCACTGCAACCAAAGACACAGAGTCGCAAGATTCAAAGGTGATCAAGTCTCCACTACTGGAGTGTACGAATACAGCTACAGTGACGACTCCCGCATCGAAACCAGCCATAGATCTTTCTGAGGCTGTGAGTAGTTTGTTATGTGATGCACCCATCGCAAATTGCTCACAAGTAAGATTTTGAGTATGGGTAGAATGCATAAGTTTACAGTGTACACCACTGCAGAGGGGAAATGCATGTCACTGTCCCAACTCAATGAAAAGACATGCAAGTTAGAACATTGTTAAAAACATTTTATTACTTTACTGGCTAAAAAAAATTTTTTGTAAAGGTTTTACTTATCCACAGTAACTTGTGAGTGATTTGCTTTGGCTGCTTTACATATGCTCATTCTTGTACAAAAAAAAATTAATTGTAATTTTATAAGAGTTTCATAATTTATTCGCACAGAGCAGGCAATGAACGATTTACACTTTTTGTTTTTGAATGGCTGCCTATTAGGTTGCTAAATACTAAAATAGTAATTCAGCATCCAGAGTTCTTCATGTCAGGTACCACCAAGGTAGCCATTTGAGTTTAACAGATCAGTGCACTGAGAAAATAAATCATAAAAAAAGGTGCCTTTCCCAAGAACAGAGCTATCTAAATATTTTCTGAACCTATAACTTTCTGATCACCATGGCACTTAACTATTACACCAGAGCTTATCTCCTATTAAATTTACTGAAGTGACCAGTTAAATGCACCCCAGATAAATCCATGCTTTTGCCACATCATCAGTATAGTTCAAACACATGCTACACTGGTAATATTGCCTGAGCACAACGTAAAAATTATAGGGATTACCATTTAAAGAGGTTATACGTTTACGACCAAACAATGAAATTTCCATTAAAAGATTCTTAAAGAAAAATTTAAATAGGTGTTATATGCATGTGGGTGTAGCATCTCTATAAAATGATGTGTTTTTTAATGCTGCAGAAAGCTTTGTAAATCCAGACAACATTCATAACATTTTGCACAAAAATTCAAAGGAAGTCTGACAGGGTTGAGAAATTTTTTTAATTGATTAGGAGAGCTCTCCAGGGTGCAATGTCAAACTTTGTGTTCATTTTCCACATATTTAAATAATTGTAAAATATGTTTCTGAAATTCCTCTTGTTCATCACTTTTGAAAAATATTTCAGATATTTCTATTATTTTTTTTTTGCTCAGCTTGCTCTGTGTTCAGCGCCAGACGATTTTCTAACCTCTCTAGCGTCCCGGCCCAAAAATCAGACTCGACCCCACACCCCTGGGGCTCGCACTTATTCTCGCAACCATCTCAAGAGACTTAAGGCTGGCAGTGCCTCCTCTCGCTTGCAGGCTTTTGCTTCACCATCATCATTTTCCTCATCTTCATCTTTGACAGATAAGTCCTCTGTCATGGGAACAGACTTACCTGATGATAGAGGGGGTGATGGTGACCGACAGCAGGTCAAATTCTCCACAGCTCCCACTGGTGCAGGGGATAATCTACATTTGTAAATTGAAAGACATCAACTAAATGTTTTGAAGCCAGTCCAAATGGGTTATAACAATATGATCATTTCCTATATCTATCTTCCCCTCTTTATCATGCATTTTCAAGAAAGGAAAAAAAAAAAATAATAATAGCCTTTAGGGCAGTTTGGCTAACTTACCCCTTAACATTAGTAAGTTCAAATTAAGGTATTTTGACAGATATTCAAATTTTCAAATATGGAATTTTCCACTTGACTCATTTGGGTGGCTTCAAGACATAGCTTTGTTAGAAATTTTAGATTTATTGTTGATTTTTAAGACAATAGTGATAGAGTTAGTATGGAGTACATATATAAAATTCTTTTTGTTGTGATATGTGAAATTAGATTTCTCCCTGTAAGCTTTTTGAGAAGGGTTTTGACGTAATTGTAGTATCTTTTAGACATAACTCTGTTGATATTTTCACCAAGCCATCTTGGTTCTACCACATATTGAAAATGGATCATAGACTTCTAAAAAGCCAAAGAGAAAGAAACTTGAAAACTTTTTTTCCAAAGAATGAGGATCCTGTTAACACCATTAGATTAAAACTGAGGGTTTGAGCTTTGACTGACATTCCATTGTAAATATGGTTATGATGAGAGATCTGGCAGCAAAGGATTGTACATGCTTTGAAAAATATGGAAACATGGAAACCTGATTATTCCATCAAATCATGACAAACTGAAAACTAAGGGTGAAAACATGCATTGGAATCTGTTAAATATATATTTTTTAAAAGCAATAGATCATTATTTTTTTTAACTTCATCACCCATGAAACATCTTGCTTATAAAGGTTGTGAATAGTTCAACAAAGATAAGAAAATGATTCATAGATTTAAGTCACAAACTTGAGCATCATCCTCAAGGCTATCAGATATTATATTCATCATTCCTTTGGCTGTGGGCTTTGATTTTTTCTCTACACAATTCCACATGCCTGGATCATTGTATTCTGTGCTTTTTATTGGCTTAAACTTACTAGCAGTTGTGCACATAGAATCACCAAAATGTTTAAATGCCTGGTGTAAAATATTTATAACATAAAATTCACGTCTCGGGAGAAAGCTCGGAGCAAACAGATTCAGAATTTTTACATAGGGAAGCTCGGGTACTTGTAATGAGGACTTAGTTTATGTGATCAGGTGGTGCTTGAAGTTGGGCAGATACTATAGCGTTATATAATGATATGGCACATGTATAGGATGTCTTTTTGGTCCTCATTTGTAATTTGTACATTGTTTTGTTGCTTTTTTTTATATTGTCTTTGGTTTCTCCTACTGTGCATCTCGTTAATACACGAATGCTCTGCCAAATATCATTCAAATATAATAATAATATAATAAAACAGAAAGATTGAATGCTAATTTTTCTCTTGATAACATAATATTATACATTATAATGAAGCTTTCAGATAATGCAGATTACAGCTTTTAGTTATACTAACAACTTGCAAGTCTGTCTCGGGTTGCAACATATGTGACAGCATCAAATGATTTATCCTCTTTCCCTTCCTTTTTAATTTTTCTTGATCTATGAATAGTAATCACTAAGAACTTTTGAAGCATGATTGTTAAGTATTGCAATAGACATAAATCCATTTGACCAGGGTTTTTATTTTGATCAATGTTTGTGGCTGACCTCTCACTAGTAAACTAAAAACGAATTTGTGTGGCCGCTTTTTAAAATTATGTGTAGGGTATGATATCATATGCTTCTGACTTGATCAATGTTTGTGGCTGACCTCTTACTAGTAAACTAAAAATGAATTTGTGTGGCCGCTTTTTAAAATTATGTGTAGGGTATGATATCATATGCTTCTGACTAATTCATTCATATTAATCAGGGAGAAGTATTCCATTAGTTTAGATTTTCTATAATTTATTGTCAATTAATTTTGCATATTAAAATCAGGATTATATGGGAAGCTTTATATACATGTACACTGTATCTGTTTTTATACAAGTGATTTCTAGTTGGTGAAAAAATTATTTTGCTTCTTTTATGAAATTTTCCCTTTTTTTTTTTTTTTAAATTTTGTTTTTAATCTTTTGCTTAAAATTGGTTGCGTTATATTATTCCTAGAATCAAGTGCCCGGACATGATAAAATTGCTTTGAAAAGGGAATCTTCATTAGGTACTCTGTAATGTTTAATTCATGTAAATGATTCAGCTTGCAATATGAGGTAGATTTTATGATTTTGAATCCTGGTTTCAGATTTATTTGTAAGTATAAAAAGAGATCAGGCTTCAAATAAAACCTTGGTGTTCCTTTACTGAGCATTTCTCTTCAATAGAACATGTAAATATCAGTAACATCCACATGGTCAACAAGTCTCTTTATTCTTAAACTGTTGCCTAGTTTGAAACTGGCAACTCACACTCTGGGTCTTTATTTTACTGATGTACTCTATATATATATATACTAGTGCAAGTTTTCTTTTTTTTTTCTCATATATATTATAGGCACCTGCTGCTCGTTTTTATGTTTAATATTTATATTAAAATCATTTTTTTTTTGGTAATGAAAAGGCAAGAATTAATACCATATGACAGCCTCTGAGGTTACTGGGAAGTAGAGGTTTTTGTGGTATGTTTGCATATTTTTGAGGTTACGCAACAACAGAAGATTTATCAAATATGAAAACTATGCTGAAATATGATTTAATTTGTTATGCAAATAAAGATTGATTGAATAATGAACAATGCGATTGGTTTGGGTTGTTTCTTTTCACAATTTTGTACAGTATTTATTTTTTAACTGTCGCCTTTTGCTTGTGGCTAGTGGTGTTCTTATCCAGTTAGATTTAACTCTTTGTAAATATCAATATTCCTCCAACATGGATTTTAAGAAAATTTGTGAATGTTGTGAAAGTAGTCATGTTTTATTCTGAAATCAGCAAAAAACTATTAATAATAGTATTATGAGCTTAACCAAAGAAATGTGTGTCTGATTCATCTAATACTTGCCAAATCTGTTTTTCATTGCATTGTCACGTTTGTGAAATAAGAAATAATTGTTTTTAATTGAATCTTTTAAAAAATTTTTAAATACATGAAATTAATTATTGCCCTCAGTATGAATATTATGTTTTTGATAAATTTTTGGCAAAGATGAAACATGTAAATTGTTTTGTACTAATTTTATTTGGACTTGTTTTGTCTGCATATCAATATATTTTATGGGGAAAAAATTGTAAACCCTTAAAGACTGAATTTTGAAATAAACAATAATTATTTATTCTTTGGTGAGACTTTTCTATGAAGACTAAATTGTTTGTATTCATGAAACTGCAATGATAAACAATTTTATTGAATTTGTATATACGTATATATATGATCAGTTTTTAGCCTAGGAGATATTTTTAAATTTTATTTTATTGAAGTTGTATTAGTAATTACTTCTTTTTCATTTACAATTTTTTGCCATAAGTTAGTTTCTTTTTTTTTTCTTATTCAGTTCAATCTTTTCCTCTCCATCTTTTTTTTTTTGTTTTTGTTTTTTTTTGACACATTTAAACTCAATGACTTTACAAAATACATTTTTTAA
>BLXT01006579.1:864937-877411 GCA_019648995.1 Plakobranchus ocellatus | reverse complement strand
AGACAGACAGACAGACAGATAGATAGATAGATAGATAGATAGATAGATAGATAGATAGATAGATAGAGATAGATAGATAGATAGATTGATATATATATATATATATATATATATATATATATATATATATAGATAGATAGATAGATAGAGACATATAAAATACACATAATATACAGAATTTATATTGAAAAAAAAGATAGATAAAGAACATTAACTTGTGAGAACTATAGAGAGAGATATTAAGAAATGGAGTCGGAGATGGAGTTTTGAGTGAGAGAAAGATTGACAGAAATGTAGAAAGACAAATCAGTATATAAATGGATGGTAAGATAAATTGAGAGAGAGAGAGAGAGAGAGAGAGAGAGAGAGAGAGAGAGAGAGAGAGAGAGAGAAAAGAGACGAATGTTTCATATTGAGTTGGTCGTCTGTAACTATGAAAGAAAGAAAAATAATTATGATAGTAGCTTTGAAGCAAACTTTGTATTTCATTTTACCAAATCGACATGCATTATTTCGCAAGATGAATATGCTTTCCTCAACGTGTATATATATCTGCACATAAACTTGCATCATATAGCCTTGATATTGAGGAAACATGAAATTTGATATTTATTTCTCACCTTCGCACACAATGACGTAGATGATATTGCCACAACTCCGAGCCTGCTTCTTATTTTCTTGCATAAACCCCATGTCCCCCAATTTTGTGTGGTCGTATTTTGCATACTCAGCAAAATAACATAAAACGAACATAGAAAAATTTCGTTGGAAGGATTTGATACATGTATCTGTCTTTAGCAAGCTAATAAAGAATTCTGATAATAAGTGATAGATCATCTGAGGTAACGTTTCGCTATGCACGAGCACAGTGCACCTTACATTAATTTAAAATAAGTTGAAAAAAGAGAGAAGCCTCCTTCACGGCTAAAAAAAGATCAGTGGAAATTCTGATTAGAGATTATAATAATATCCCTTCCTTGCTTTACACTCAGCATCATGTGCAACACGGTATTCGCGTTCTCTCTCTCTCTCTCTCTCTCTCTCTCTCTCTCTCTCTCTCTCTTTGTTTCTCTCACTTTTTTCTTGCTTTCTTATTCTTTAATTTTTTTTATTGCAGAGAATTCTGAGCAACCTTTGCTCTTACAATCTGCTTTCAGACTTTAAGCCTGGTACTAGACATTTCACGCAGGATTTCTGAGGAAAACTACGTTGAGTTCTCTGCGCCGCCGTTTGCTTGTTTGGGGAAGATGTTTGTAAAGTCTCTAGAACAGCTGTGAATTGTCTCTGCGTTTTATTCCTCTCTAAACAAAAGTACTTTTGTTCTTTTTAACACTAATATCTTACTCAGCCTTCTGCACTTAAGCTTTAGGAGAATGGATTTTAAATTCCTTTCTCAATGGCAACATTGTCTGGCCAAAAGAGGGCAATCCTTTATGACCTATCTCAGAATACAAAGGGTTACCCTCTCACCTGCTATTCATATTTATTATAAGCTTTTCGATATCCAACTTGCGGGGGAAAAGCTACGTGAGCGATACAATGTGATTATGACCGACTTTCGCAAAAAAGAACCTCACTGCGAATAATATCTTCCCATGAAAAGTAATTAAAACTACCCATTGCCATTTTTTTTATTTTACCTCTAGCCTCACCTCGTAATTAAAACGGACCATTTGCTCTAAACAATCGAGGATAAGCCACGTTTTGTAAAACCCTAAACTGTTGTTTGAGGGACTTAGTAAATACACGTTATTGTTTACAAAGGAGACTGAAATCCTTTAAATTACAACACAAAGCGTCCAAAGTTGAGTAGAGGCACCATAAAACATATATCTATATATGTATATAAAGGTAAAGAAGTGAATTTTGTTGTTAGTATGCTGTATGTGTGTGTGTGTGTGTGTGTTTATCTAGACCCTTGTATACCCAGAGTTATACTTATCTATATTCTTACTTTAGTATCAGCTTATGAAATTGCCAGTCTCCTTGCCTAATGAGAGCGGATGAAAATTGCTGTCGCAGTAATAAAAAACCGTGCTTTGGTTCCAGATGTCCACGATTCGACCCCCGTTCTTGGTTCCTCTCTTTTAAATAATTTTTAACTCTCGACCTGACAAGGCCAGAGGTTTTGCTGCACATAAGGTGAAAGCGAAAATAGAAACAAAATAGCTTGATGCCACAGTATATTTTCTACATGATGGCTTTTCGGGAAACACAAACTTAACCAAACTCCCCACTTACTGATAGGCTAGATTGTTTACTGCCTTATTCATTAATTTGTGTTTTTCCTTTCCACCCAGGTGGAGGGACAGCCGGAGTTTGTTGATCACCGAGATCGTGTGAAGCACTTCAGTTTTGATTATTGCTACGACAGTTCTGCAGTTGATACACGGGATGAAAACACAGAGGTGCCATCTCAAGAACTGGTGAGTGTTTGTAGAGTACACCACAGAGTCATCATCATCATCATTGTCCTCCTCCTCCTTCTTTTTCACTTCTTCCTCCGCCTCTACCACCACCACCACTCTCTCCTCCTCCTCCTCTCATGTCTTCCTCCTCTTCTTCCTCCCTCCCTCCTCCTCCTCCTCCTCCTCCTCCTCCTCCTCACCATCACCATCAACAACAACAACAACATTATTGCTGTCACCATCATCATCATTATTATTATCGTCGTCGTCTCCATTGTCGTTCTCGACATCATCCTCTTAATCATCACCAGCGTCACCAAGATCAAAGGACATGATGCAGTCTTGGCGAATATTAATTTGTTTCTCGGACTGTCCATTTTTTGCGTCTTAAAACAAACAACACACAATCCCTCTTAAGGCAAACAAATCTGGATCTAGATTGTTGGACATTGTTCTACCGAAAAAAAAACGGTGGTAAAGGATATTTATTAATCGGGCCCTTAAACAAATAAGGTTTGTGGCGACTTTGATGCCCACTCAAGTACCTGTTTGTGAAGGAGTGGGAAAACACAAAACAGTGAATATCACCTTGATCGAAATGTCGTAGACATAGCTGTGATCTTGCTTGTCCTGTCTAAAAAAATATCAGGATCAAGCTTTGAGTTTACACCAATAGGTTGTTTCTAGTTGGTAGGGGGAGAGGATATTTTTATACCAGGTAGGTGTGTTGCCATGCAATTGAATGGTTTCAGTTCTTTCGCTTCACTACCTTTTCTTCACTCATTCTCTCTCTTTCTTCTCTCTATCTCTCTTTCTCATGCTCGTCTGCCTACTCTCTTTCATCTCATTGCTGTCTTCCTCACTGTCTAAATCTCTCTCTCTCTCTCCATCCATCTATCTCTCCCTCTCTCTCTCTCTCTCTCTCTCTCTCTTTCTCTCTAACTGTCTATCTCAAACAGCTTTTCTGAAATAAATACTGCAATGTAAACCAAATCTATAAATAATTACTGTTATGAGACTAGAATCACAGCCATAGAGTGAATTCACAAGAAATGTAATAGATAGACTGTTAAATTTCCGAGAACGTCTAAGACAGCACCTCTCTCCGGGCTGACCTTATTCCTTTCAAGTATTGAGCGTTGACTATCGAATTCTGAGAAAAGAGAGAACGGTCAAAAAAGATTGAAAATAAGAAGTTAACACGTAGAGATAATTTTTCTCCGATAAGATTACGAAGTTAGCATGCATTCCTGTTAAGAATTTTTAAAAAAAATCAGAAAAATAGACGAATAAAAGAAGGAAGAAATACCTCAAACTTAATATACATAGAAAGCCAAAATCTCTTGGTCATGAATAAGCCGTTTACACAATCAATTTGTAATTATTGGTTATCATATTTATCATGCTATCTCCTTAAACAAAACTTAACAGTTATGTCGAGCATTGACAGGCACATATCAGCCGTATCAGGCCAGGCAATGATAAGAAGAGTTTACAAAAGGAATGTTGTGTAAGCATACCTTCCATCCAAAACAGCGCAAAAATATAAGTAAATAAATGTGTAGATACATAAGCGTTCGAACCCCGCCATCAGCGCCCTGGCCTGAAGGAGGATCTGAAAGCTTGAGATCACCTTCCTGTGGACTGACAATATGCAAAAGTCTTCATGAAAATCACGTTCCACGTCTCAATTTTTAGGGGCTTCTCTCTGCAATTTTCTAAAGTCTTCAAGTTACTTAACTATAGCTCTCTATCTCTCTGTTAAGGGACTATTCCCATTAGATCCAGTGGATAACGACACGTGCTGTTTATAGAGAGCACTTGGATCACAATGAAGATCTTTAATTATGAACATCTCTGTCTCTTCTTCTCATTCTCTCCTCTCTCTTTTCTCTTTCTCACCCACTGTCGCTCTCTTTCCTTTCTCTCTCTATTTCTATTTCTCTTTCTGTGTCTCTCATACTTGAAGAAAATACACGGAGAAATGTACAAATACTTAAAAAAAAATTAGAACATATGGTTAGGTATGAATTACTTAGTAGAAGGTAGTGGGGATGGAGTCTCATCAAATGCTACAATTTAGCTTGATAAGGCTAACGAAGATAAACGAGCTGATACCTCCCCGTCTCCCACACAATAAAGTAAGCACACGGAATAGCACAACATGGCCATAATCGTGTGATATAAGTTATTATGTAAACATCAGCCACTCCTTAGCATATTTTACCTAAAGATAACACTAACCACAGTTTTATCAGTGCATCTATAAATAACCGATATATTTAAGAAAATCTTATTCATTTTTGTATCCAAACAACTGATTTTTTTTTATGCATCAAAATCTTATCCAGCTCGTATGTTGATAATAAATCATACTTTGTTTAAATCAGTATGATTGATTGTGTGAAAATATGTACTCAAACAGGTCAATGCAGGCGGCTGAATCTGTACGCTAAAGAGGAGACCTCAAATGTGAATGACAGATTTTTTTTTTTGGCATCCTAAACATACACAATGTGTGATCTATCTCTGAAGTGTTCACCGGAGTTATCTTTTCATAGCTCGAGTGGCGGTCTATGTTGCCACTCTGTCGCGCAGGGGGGACAATCCTAAAGAACGCCAGGATCTTTCAAAATTCAGGAACTTATCGATTTTTTTGGTGTTTATGTAAAGTTAGTTATTCAGCGTTCGATGAAAGCTATTGACGGAGAAATTTAATGACTTCTTAAACATTCTTAGAAGGTGAAAATTTGGTTCGTGGCCAAACTAAAGTGCCAGCCAAGCAAGGCTTGCTTTTAATAGCAGAAATGCAGTTATAAATAAAGAGAGAGTGACAAAAGACGACGATCATTTTTAAAAGACTTGAAAAGGTTCATTTTGTGGAATGTTTTCGTTCAAAGGAGAATTTTATTCTTTTTGGCATGCCGTCGGTAAATATGTGCACTATCAACAATTTTTATCTTCCAAAGTTTTCATCTCTCGGGGCTTTGAAATAATATAGGCAGGAGACATCGTTAGTTTCTGTACCATGCACAGAGCAAGAAAAATGAAGTGTTAAGTTGATAAAATATTCCATCAAGAGAGATTTAAACACACAATATCAGTGGGAAATAATTTCACATTTCTATTTAAAGGTTCTGCAAAAGCAATGTTATTTTTGTAATATAACCTTTCAATCTATCACGGTACATTTGGAAAATGTGTGAATTTTTGCTTTTTTACCCTCCTCTGTGTCCACCCAGCACTAAATGGGTAGCTAGGTCTATTAAGATCCGGCGAAGGTAAAGGCGGCGAGGAAAGCAATGGCAAATTACCTCATAATGCCGTATGCCAAGAACAATCAGGACCCTACTCCTGGTTCCCCGATGCTTGGATTAAGCGTGGGACCCACTTTTTTTAAACACCCCGCCCCCCCTGCCGCATTTTTTTTATGTGTTTAAATCATAATAATGACAAAGCACGGCTCATAGCATTTTCCCTACCTTTTCTTATGTACTTGAATCTCAGAAAGAATAAAATGACAAGTAACAGATTGGAAGCTTTCAGTTTGCAGTTTAGAATTATAGGATATATTTAGCGCAAAGCATTAAAACCCAAAAATAATTGTAAATAAATCAACTTTGATAAGAAGTAAAGCAATTAGATTGCACAGCGATTATAATCTCAAAGGATTTTGGCCTTGAAACCTCTAACATTTTTGGCGTTCTTTCTTCATAAAGGCGTCTGTGCGGGTATCTGTAATTTATTTCCTTCACAATAAATCATTCGTGAATATAAAAACCAGAGCTTCTCCTTTGATAATCACACACTGGGCGTGGTATGTTTCTCTTAAAAGAAAATCTGAGGTATTTCTGCACTCTTAAATACCCAAACTGAATAAAGAGCTTGCAACTTAAAAGCCGAGGATATTATGCCAAGATCAAAGATTTACACACACACACCCAAAGACACACAGACACGCACACACGGAAAGACGAGAACCCAAAAAGTAAAGAAAGAGCATTAAAAAAAAACTAGGGGAAAGTGTTGGGGAAAACCACACATAGCGTATACTGGTTCTGTCTATTGTACTTTCTATTGGAAAATCAAAAGGTAACGTTTCCGATACACGCGTGTGGAGAACAAAACGTCTGCACCTGAATGGCCCCGCGGTCACTTCTGAAGGTCTAAACAATACACACACACACACACACACACACTCTTTCTCTCTCTATCTCTCTCTCCTTTCTCTATTTTTCCCGGCCTGCTCATACCTCTTTCCCATATAACATTAATTATATAAAGCTGCAGCAGGAATGTAAGCTGTGCGGTCAAGCGAGGCAGAAACCTGACTGATTGCATACGTCTTGATTACTTCGCGCCCACAGTGCTTGTACAAGCAGCAGACGACCCGAGCCGCCATTGCGCTAAATATGTCACCTCTAACTACATTAACTTTCGCTCTAACAGCATGGCGCAGGAAAGCCGTTTGTCTTGGGCTTTGTTCTCTGGGCGATATTGGGAATTCTTCTTAAGCATAATCAAATAATCGCAAATCCCAAGGGATCGGGAAAGATTCAGAGAAACAGTATAGATCCTGGATAAGGATAAGAAAGATATTGGCGATATTGGCGTTAGACCTAGTGCATGTTTTATTCCTTTAAACCGCATTTTCCTCACAGTCGCAGCACCTTAAGCGTGCCTTCATTGTGCAATGTAAACTTTTAACTTTAACAAAATGATTTAATGTGAACACAGTACTCGGAAAGAGCGTAAAGCAAATAGGAGAAGGTGCTGATTTTATTTTCTTGTCATTGGTATACGACATTGTAAATTTGCTTTTGCTTTCCTGGCCACCTTTATTTTCACAATGATCTTTCTCCAGAACATCATGTCGCGGGTTCCAGTCGCGCTACGTGGTGACCGATGGTTTAAAGTCGCTGGTTTAGTCAATAGGATCTACTGAAGAAGATCAACCAATGAAACAAGACACTACGTATTTACGGGAGCTATGCTTGGCATATTCTTCTTTTCTCGAGTTTTAGTATCTCGTAATGGACCTATCAAAATACCAGTAACCTTAAAGGAATCCTAATACAGGCGATTGATGTAAACCATAACTGTCACCTGTGGAACTGAAGCACTTTCTTTTTTCATTTTTACAAGGCTGAAACGATTGTATCGGATGTGGGAGAAAGAGTCCTATAAATAAAAAAAGTATCATACTTTATTTTATGTAGCATCCTTGGGTTAAGGTTAAGTTTGATTAATCTTACACCGAAAAATTTCAATACTCCAAAAGAATCGTCATCATGGATAACGCATGCTACAAATCTTTTAATGCATGATCTACACTAAAGTGAGAGCTAAATAATCCACAGAAATAGACATAGAAGGTTCAAAAGGCATTGTTCAATGAATATTAGCTGCATAATTTTGTCAATACAAAAGACTGATTGGATTTTTCTGTCCAAAAGCCTGATTTTGGTTGATAGCTATATCATACATTGTTTACAATTCTTGTTTCAGTTTGCTCGGAGGGTTATGCTTTGATATAGCCTGGCATGTAGCTGTTGTTGTAAGATCATGGCATGACTGCAAACAGAGTATCTGAAACTATTATCAGACTAGTGCTTGTAATGGCAGTAATTTAAGCTGTAGGCAGATTTTAAAACTCCCCACAGCCAATCCGATTTAAACTTTAAAACTGTACCGTATCGAAACGTGTCACTTGTAGCTGTTACAGTTTCCTCAATCACTTGGACGCATTCGAAATGTTTCTTTTCATTTGGTCTAATGTAGGCCCTACACAACCTGGCACTTATACAGTTATCTGATCAAAAATTCTATTTCTGACCAGACCTGGTGCGCAATATGTTGCCTGATTGTTTGGTCCGGACAGAAATTCCCGATAAGGTTTGGCTACAATCACTATTGGCAAGTGTTGTGTCTGTAACCTACAAGTGGTTACAGTAATCCGCTCTGGTACATTCAGAGACACACTGACGGAATGGTTTGTTTGGTAGCGCATTTAAGCGTCAGCTAAGAGGTGCAGACTTTATCGGTTTGTGGACTCCAGCATGCTTGGTCTGGTGAAGAAGATGCTGATGGTCTCTGAGACAGTAGAATTCGTACTAGCGTTGCTTTAAGTTATTTTGGTTGCAGATTTCACTTCAATATTTCAGTGTGGGTTCTTTATCTGCAAACAGGGCATTAAAAAAAAACAAAAAAACTTTTACACTCACAAAAAAATTGTATATAAAAAATAACGATTTCCAATCTAATTTTTATCACTCATTGGTACATTTTGTTTGTTATTATGAATTTTCAATTTTTGTTTTAAATGTGCTTTTTTCATCTATCCTAAAAACACGACTTTCTCTGATTGTAACTATTTTAAATCCATTTCAATTCATTTGAGTCCAAGTGTTTTGTGTCATCAAAAATAGATTAGCATGTCATAAAGAATACAAAAAGAAAAAAAAAAGAACACACAGCAAGAAGTGTTCAGTTGTTGTTTCCTTTCTCCAGGCCACAGGCCCTGTTTAATACTAGAGAGGAAAAAAAGAACCAGGCTTTTGGGAAGTGTGATCGTCGCTTAAAGTCCCGATTAAAAAAAAAATACTTTTCCATCAAACTCCACAGTTTTGTGGAAAAAAAATCAACAATTGAAACGTCCATATTGTATAGTTTTATGACTAGATTTGATGGTGATTCCTTAGCCTGGCAAGATGAATAACACGGAGTAGATCCCTGGCCTTGCAATTTTATAATTTTGGCGGTATTTGGGATTCCCAGCTCGATCTAAAACTATGATTTGTCACCAGGGAAACTAGATAATTGAATGCGTTCTTGATAAAAATGCACTTAATCCCTCAAATGTGGCCCTCAAATATTCTCATTAAAATAAACAATAGAAACAATCTATTTATTGCTGAACATTGACTTAAGCCCTTTTCTAAACAGGTAACTTCGTGCTTCCAATCCCACAGTACCAAAAATCATTTCTAGGCACGCGATTAAAGAAAAGTCAAAAGGATAATAAGAACAAAAAAAAAAAAGAAACAGCCTATTAAATAAATGCTCTCAAAACCTGACCGGTAGCGCATAATCCCTAACGAGCGTGATTTGTGAAACTGCCAAAAATATTTTTACGACTTTACCAAAAAATAGTGACTTAACTATATGAAAAAGAGAACACCAAAGGTTGTTTCGTACATCCTTCGTTCGAAGCGCAAAGCTCCGGAAATGACCTCTGTCGACCTCTGCCCACCTCCAGCTTTAAGATTCCGCAGACGAGAGCTCAGTCAGGTGGGCCGTGTCAGTCAGACAGGATTACCTTCTCTGTCAATTCTCTCGGAATCTTCAGCGCCTGGCTCACCCATGTCCAGGAACTCCATGGAAGGAACACCGGCCCACAGTCCTGGCTCTGATGGGTCGATGCTATCCAGCATTAGGTGTAAAGAAAGAATACTTGTACCTGAGTAACAAATTATCATTTTGCACAGCATTCTCAGCAAGACGCCATTTTCTAATGTTAGGTACCAATATGACAGATCATACAAAAACCTCAGCTTTGAGTTATATATAACGTTTTTTTTTTGTTTTAACGTCTCCCTGAGTTTACGTTTAAACAAAATTTTAAGAAGTTAGATTTCTCCGAAGAAAAAAATCAATCTCTCTTTCTGAGTTGCTTATGAAACAAGCTCCTAAAAGTTGAACCCAGCAAGTGGAGCAGATAACGGCACTAATTTTTACATCTAGGCAACAAACAGGCCACGACGTTACTGAAACCACGGAAGCCCGAAAAACGCTCGGGGTTCGAAATCATTCTCTTTTAGGCATTGGTTTTCCAGCTTGTGCATACTTCAGCTGCAAGGTAATAAGCTATGATCAACACCATCCCTCTTTAACAGGCTACTAAGGGCTATGGGGAGAGAATAATAAGGCAAATAAAAAGGAGCTATCCACAATAATGAGAAAATTAGCCGCTGTAACATTTTCGAGATAAAACAAAATCTTTCTTTTTTTTCTTTTTTAACAGTTGAATTCAAATTTGTTTAAAAAAAAATCTAGAGATTGTCATTCCATTGCTAGTTAGAGTTTAGAGTGAGAATTGAGAATGGACTTTAAGTGAGTGTTCTTATTGAAAAAAAAAAGATATAAAGGCATACGTAATAAAGGTTGACTACATACAGCTGCGGACCTCATTGAGCCAGAGATATCCTAGTGAGGCTTTTGCCCAGCGGCTAACTAACCTACTGTGGATATTTAACCTACTTACTTGAATATTTTGTCCACTGTCAGTGTGGCAGGGGACCTGTCATATCCGCCTGAGAATGCACTCGGCCAAGTGTCAGTGACATAAGTCTAACAGTAGCAGCAGCAGTAGCAGCACACCCAGTTCTCACAAGTGGGACCCTAATTCCCAATCAGCCTTCCCTGGCTGACGAAGTCACTTTGCTTCTGATCGTGTCTTCCTTGAGGCACTTTACAGGCGATGGTTACCAGCACGTTAATCCTCACTTAGCATTTAGTGAAACGTAAAGCCGTGTTTAACCGTATCGTGAATGGCTTACTAAATTTAACGCAAGTTTTAAACAATCATACAACGAAAGCAACATCATTCTGCTAGCGCCAGAATGGTTTTTGAAGTGGATCTACTTTCTGGAGATTTGGCTAACCTCGGAAAATGAACATAATAGGTCAGTTTTTTGTGAGAAATAATTTACATTTGGCCGTCTGTAGCGAGTAGTTAGTACAGTAGGCCAAGGTTGACAGACTTATTGAGACTCTGAGACGAAAGGCTAGTACTATGTGGACAATAGACGGTGTAAGAATTGCTTTAACACTGTTTAACACGGCATAAGATAGCTGTGGAATAAACTAACAAGGCCGAATTTGTGTGGTTTGATTTTTTTTATGGAAGCGGTTCACAACAAGATGATCTCAGGCTTTCAGGCCCTCCGTCAGGCCAGGGCGCCGATGGCGGAGCCCGAACCCGCGAAAGAAGGGTCCCTGCAGATCTCAGGGTGGACTCGAAATTTGCGTGGAAACTAAACAGTAACCTATATTTAAAAAAAAAACTCATGTTCCAAATCTTCACCAGTGGACAAAATCAATATGGAAAGGCAAATCATCTTCAAGAGTTTTTTTCTATATTAAGATAGCCATTTTTGCACATTCTGAGATAATGCACTATCCTTAACATGAAATTTAAAAATCACAAAGGTACTCTTATTCTGTTGAAGATTTATTAAAGTCAGCGCCAGATTAAATCCAATCCAATTTGCACCTATAAAGCTCTCAAGGCTTGAAAAGCTCGGTTTTTTTTTTGTTTTAACCAAATCATATGTCTGTTATTTCTCTACCCTAAAAAATCTATTGATCTCCTAAAGGCAAAATGCTGATTGTCTAATATTTGTCATGAATCGTATTCTTCAAATTTGAGTATTTGCTAACCATATACGCAAACTAGAGCATTTTTGTTTATATTGAGCTAAGGACAATTCAATTTGAGTGCTAGAGATCTTAAGTAACATTTACGATCTCAAGTTTTGGGTCAGTTCGCGAGGCAGGCTTAGCTTGAAAACCTATGTCATCAGCCGACTCTTTTGATGTAGGTTATAAAGAGACCCTAATTAATACAGAAAAAAACCTCACAGCTTTTGTTTCTACCATTTAAGCTAAGATCTATAAAGACAATACACTTTAAAACATTTATGGACGTCATGCTCCGGTTTGCAACAGATTGATTATCCATAAGTAATTACTTTTCGCTTGATTGGACATGAAAGATATCTCAATGCTGTAAGAGGTCATCTGAATGAGTGTCCGATATATCACTCCTCTGGACTAAGTGCAGTTTATCCGGGACATAAAGAGGACATAATTGTGTTTTACAATTTGTCACTTGAAAATTACAGATAACAGAAAAAAAACTACCTTTAACACATGAAGCATACTTTTCCTCAGAGTTAGAAAAAAAAAACCAGAAAGAGAGACAGATAGATAGATAGAATCATAGATAAATAGATAGATAGATAGATAGATAGATAGATAGATAGATAGATAGATAGATAGATAG
>BLXT01006579.1:806250-817542 GCA_019648995.1 Plakobranchus ocellatus | reverse complement strand
AACTGGAACACACACATGCTTTGTATTGCTCTGTACAATCTACAAACTGGAACACACACATACTTTGTATTTCTCTGCAAAATTTACAAACTGGTCTACTGAGATAAAATTATACCCAGCATTCTATTAGTTTTAATACCACAGTATTTCTGTACCGCCATGCACTATAAATTTTGTAATTTTGTAATTTTGTAATTTTTTTTCACCATGCAAGTAACTTTCACCGTCGACTTAAAAACTCATTTTAACACGCATCAAACACTCACACATCGCTCATAATACCTTCAACTAGCCTTGTATTCCTACAGCTCTATCTGTCTCTAAAAATGTTCGATCTGCTTGTATGCGCCAGGTCCCATGAGTTAAAAAGCGTCTATTTACCTATTTTCATGTCTGACGAGTTTGCTTCTATTATGTTTGTTTACCTGTTTTCTATTTATTAATTATCTCTCATCCTGTGTATACTATAATTAATATTGTTATGATTTCTCATAAGTATTATTCATAGTATCCTTTTCCATAGGCTTCTTCCAACACTGGTATCTGGACAGTTGTTTGTTTTAGACCATTCTGGCTCTCACAATGCATCATTGATTTATGGATTTGTTGAACAAAGAAGCTGGTAACGCAATAATAACGTATTAGATAACGCGGCAGCACATCCCAGGATGTGACAGAAACTGATTACGTACCCTGGAACTAAAGACTACGTATGTCAAGGCACGTTTTAAAGAAACCCTCTATCTCCGCTTATTGATCGATCAGTCAATAGACCCTGCTGGCTATGGCAAAATCGATTCATGTTCAGCTATTTTAGCCCTGTTATTGTTTTTGTTATTATTTCACCCTCGCCGATATCAATTGCTTCGACACCATTCATAGCTGTATCAGTGGGCTGTAATCAAAGGGTTCTAGAATTCTAGACTTTGGAATGGAAGTGAGCGCTCCTCCTAATACACGGGCGAATAACTATGTCAACTGTTATTGATGTGATCCCTGAACGATTTCCCAGCCAAGCGTAGCACCGGTATTTATTGCTGGAGCCAGCCACCTGGTCAGGTGCACAGAGCTGTGTGTTAGAGGTAGAGACCAGGCTTTATTGCCTGCATGTATCAACTAACTGGATAGCGCACTCGATCAGGATGCAGAGCGGTGAACTCGAGTGTCAATCAGGGGTCGGATTGTGTCAAGTCAATCAATTCTTCAATAATGGATTAGCGGTCTAGGGGGCTGGTAATGATGTGTTGCTTTTCTACAGAGTTTACAAGACAAGAGTTGTAGCCTTGGGCACATTTGCTGTTAGAATTACTTTGCTGTGCAGCTGGTTGGACGCAACATAACATGGACTTACAAACTGTTATTGCAATCTTGACTTCGGATTTTTTTCTCCAGGAATTAGAATCTAAGATTCAGACAGTTTAAAATATGGCACAACAGTATTTCCAGGATATGACTGGTAGTATTTATGCTTACATAACACACTTAAATAAACTCGAGCGACGCTAAACAAATTTGAACGTAGATTTAATATGAAATAATGCTGGTGTGATTTGAAACAAACGAATTCCAATTGATGAAATGTGATCAGAAATTAGGTGTTTGGAGAATTATACAAATGATTCAAATTCGTATTGCTTGAAAAGGTCAAATTAATTTCAGTGCTGTATACTATGTGCAATAGTGACTCAAAATACACCTTGACGTGATTTTTCTTTTGCAAAGTAATTGGAGACTTTATACCATCAGTAGTAGTGGCATTGGATATTGGATGTGAGAAAGGATATAAAGTTCCACATGCCACATTCAAATATCCCCTAAGTTCCTAGATTTTTATATAGAGAAAAAAATTAGAGAGAATTACAAAACATATAGGCCTTTGTTATATAAGGACTTTTACTATATAAAAAAACCCAAGGCTCAAAATTTATAAAAAAAAAAAAGATTTGCTCAATATAGAAATTATATAAAACGCTAGTTAGAATATTCTATTGGGAAGTACCAAACATTTTTTGTAATATAGAAAACCTATTCGGAGAAACTTGAGAGAAAAAAGGTTAATAACGTTTACGTAAGATTCTCTGTAGTTGCAACAGGGTTTTTAAAATGACATTCGGGGTTTTGTCTGGTGTTCATTGGCATTTGCCAAGTGGCATTTATCAAATATATGCTACTCATTCTAAACATTCCTTATTCATTCAGTCTCTTTTGGAAACACCAATCACTCCGATAGTAAGTTGCTAAATAGGGTCACAGATCAGATGATTAAAAAAACCAACTAAATTTCTGATGGCTCAGATCGTAAAATGCTGAGTATGCTGATTGCTCATAATTATGGTACCATACCCATTGCTAAGATGATAACGTATATGAGTAAACTCATTGCTGGCAACGAATCGCACTGAAGAAATTATTGTTCAGATGGTAAAATGTTTAATACGCTCAGGGCTCACGTAGAAACATGCATTCATGTAGTCCTATGTGACATTTGTACGAAGCATAACCATACAAAAACGCAATCTGGAAGGATTTGCGACGCTTTCATGGACAGGTTATGTTAAAAAACCCTTCCGATAACTATGGACAGCTTTTAAAAGACGTTACAGCAATAGATCTGTAACTTTAACCATCATGTCATAGCCGTCTCTGTATTACAATCTTTAATGTTTTATCTCTTCCTCCGTCAGGGAGAGGCTGGAGAGTGTGAGCATGGCCGTCTATGTATTACAATCTTTAATGTTTTACCTCTTCATCCGTCAGGGAAAGGCTGGAGAGTGTGAGCATGGCCGTCTCTGTATTACAATCTTTAATGTTTTACCTCTTCCTCCGTCAGGGAGAGGCTGTGAGCATGGCCGTCTCTGTATTACAATCTTTAATGTTTTACCTCTTCCTCCGTCAGGGAGAGGCTGGAGAGTGTGAGCATGGCCATCTCTGTATTACAACCTTTAATGTTTTACTTCTTCCTCCGGAGTGTGGGATGGCCATCTCTGTATTACAACCTTAAATGTTTTACCTCTTTCTCCGCCAGGGAGAGGCTGGAGAGTGTGAGGCGTGAGGCAGAGAGGAGGGAGGAGGCCAATCAGGAGATGGAGGAACAGCTGTGGACACAGCATGAGCGACAGAGGGAGGAGATGCAGGCTGAGAGAATCCGTCTGTCTCGCCTGACTGAAGCAGCCATCAGGGAAAGGGAGCTGGCGCGAGCTGAGATCCGGGAGAAAAGGGGACACTTGATGGAGGAGGAGGAGAACTGTGAGTATCTAGAGAATAATACATTCTGTTGTTGCCAAATTGTCTTTACCATGTATTGTTTGATATCCTTAGCATTGCACACCCGCGTGATTAGGATTCTATTTCGGTACCTAGGAGGACAATGTTTACACTTTTTGAAGCTGACCATAAATTTATCTACTGAAAGATTTCACGATAAAAGACACTATGCACTATTTTTTTTTTTAATCTGAGAAGAATGACCATAGTTCATTGCCATCTTTGAATTTTCCACTATAAACTGAACTTTACGATTATCACCAAGGCTTTTGGAATATGATATCATATATGCCCCTTTTTTACATTTGAGAAGTGGCATTCTGTTATTCTGTCAGTAATATACAATCTGTGCTCAAACAATTTGATAACTCTCTTGGATATCTTATTTTTTTTAACAACATGGTGAGATAATCATATGAAGGGTGCGTTTAAACTAACGATTTCTGTTTCATTACGTAAGACCTGTATTATCGACTATTTCAAAATTCATCATTTGCAAAAACATTTAATTCAATCAACGTTATTTATCCGATACATTTCAAAATAATGAAGAACTTCTGAATGTTATTTCTTTGATACCAAGACTCCTAGAAAACTGTACATCCAATTTATCACCTGTTACTCTTCAAGATCAAGCCAGGTTACAGCAAGAGGTCAAGCGAGTTCAAACCATTGTCAATGTGGAGGAGGATGGTCATAGTGACATGGACAGTTCTGAAGCTATTTTCAGTGATGAGGGAGAATTGACCCCGCCTCTCTCTGGTGAAGTGGGCGAGGACATTAAGCGGAAACGATCAACAATCGAAGGGAAAATAAAAGGTAACTCGTTTTTTCCTCCATTCCTTTACTTTTCGAGGAATATATATGCTCCATTTCCGTAGCTTTACTTTATTTTTGGAGTACCCAAAGTAGTTTTCATCTCTCCAGAAAAATAGTGTCTAGTCTAATTTTGAGTCTGATTCGGCGCAGTACAACTGCATACATAACCGTCTTTTCCATATTGAAAGGGAACCTCATGCCTTTCAGGTAACTTTCCCCCCTTATTATATGTCCTTTCAAACAAGTTTTTTGTCAGCTCTTGCCTTTCGCTTTTGAAGAAAAAATTTGGAATGGCGAGTTTTAAAGTTTCTACATTTGAATCACTGTTTTGTTCTGTTAACAACAACAACAAAAATATTAATCTGAAGATTAATTCCACGAGTATTTTCCCGTATCGCATTTTTTTTTTAATCTTAATTACCTAAGGCTTGGCCCAGAAGGAGCTTCTCCACACCCTAAGCCTGCGGGACTCTGCACGGACACTGGGAGAGCAGGAGGCAAAGATGGCTGAGGCGTTTGAGCGCAAACATCACGAGCTGCAGCGCAAGAAGTCAGAGATCGACAGCAGAGAGTCTGAGTACCTGGCACAAAGTACTGTGGCATTTCAGGACATCCAGGCTCAGGTGAGACAATCACAATCATAAAAATT
This sequence comes from Plakobranchus ocellatus, assembly GCA_019648995.1. Lineage (NCBI taxonomy): Eukaryota > Metazoa > Mollusca > Gastropoda > Plakobranchidae > Plakobranchus > Plakobranchus ocellatus. The sequence goes on along the minus strand of BLXT01006579.1, from coordinate 812,810 downwards.
GTTGAAGAATCTGAAAAGCATCCTATACCGTATAGCAATATCTTAAGAGACAATGAGTTGAGATTTAATAGAAAAAGTTGCTATATACGGACAGGCAGTTTATAGCTGTTCATTTTTTAAGTAGGCCCTATATCTTTTTTATTGATTTGCTTTGATGCATATAAGAGAATTCTGCGATGAATATAAAAATGCGTATTATCTTTTTCCTCTTTACGTAATGGGAATCAAATTTGCTGCGTACTAAAATATTGACAAGAATTTTCTTTATGAACTGATCATTTCTTTTAGTCGTCACTAGAGCTTGCCTTATTTGCTCTAGGCTTGGACTTTCCTTTCTTCAATCGTAACACTGGTTTTCCTCTTTCAAAATTCTGCTTAACTTCCACCTATCTCTTGTCCTGAGTCTTATCACTGCTTATTCTCGTGTTCTAAAGCTAATCAGGGGATACTTCACAGAGATCCATTGATTGTGTATTGCAGAAAGCTGAGGTATCCAAACTCTCAGCCCAGCAGGAGCAGCTTGAGCTGTACCTGGAGGAGAAACAAGACTTGCTCTACGTCGGCTTGGATACGCCACGGCACGTGCGGAACGCCTGCAGTGAGCTGGGCCTTAACGACGTGGACAGACAAGACATGGAGGACTACCCGGGTTACCCAGTCAAGACAGCCAGCACACAGGAACTGGGAGACAGCGGGAATCTCCGGAAAATTTCTGGAGAGGCTGCCAGGGAGCGGACATTGAAAATGGAAGAGGATAAACAGCTTTGGACGGAGGAGGGCAGAGAGGAGAGCAGTGACAGTGATGATGATGAAGATGAAGATGATGAAGTGAGCAGTGATAGTGAAGATATGGAGGAGCGCATTGACAATGAAGTTAATATCAACGAAGAGGACAATGACGATGAAATTATGAATGTCGTTGGTGATAAAAAATTAACTGAACAAGAACTGGATACTGAACATTTAAGTAGAAAACCTATGAGCAAGATTCACAGAAAACCTGAAGCTCTTTCAAGAGAGGAAAGCCCTAGTCACATCGCCATTAGCAGGAGTAAAGACTATGGCGATTATGTTGTTGCAGACCAAGATTTTGATTGTGGCGATCAAAGGATGGAGCAAGATGATGTAGACACATCTGCTGATATTTTCCCAGAACGGCATCCTAACCTTTCCTCTGTCGGTGCTATACGGTCTGCCGGTAGTGGCCGCTCCTCCAGGGGTCGCACGCGAATACAAAAAATGAGACCCTCCCCTTTACCTCCAGTACCGCCTCCTCGTGAGTCTGTCAGTCCAGAGAAGAATATCTCAGACACAGCTGCAGCCGTTACGGCCCGGCTGTATCAGCCGCGAGCACCAAGAGAGGATTTAAAGGGAAACTTTCTAAAAAGTAGCAAGGAAAGAATAAGCTCCCCTGTCTCCAGCCCCGTGTTGATGCGTAGGAACATTGGTCGGGATTCCCCGTTAAGGACTCACTCCTCAAGTTCTGAAAGAGATGGGGAATCCCCAGCAAAGCACAGTTTTCTTAGAAAAGGCAGTAAAAAGCAAAGAACGTCTCCGGTGCATCTGCCGCTGAGTCCCTCGGGAAGACATAGAGACAGAGTTAGTGAGCCAGTGGCAAAGTTTGATTACTTGCGTAAAGGCAGCAAAAAACAGTACGTTGCAGATGTCGAGAGGGATGACATTAATATAAACAAGGACGAGGTAGAGATTCATGACTATCTGCGGAGAAAAGGAAAACAGGATCAGCCTGTAAATGCACGTGAAAAAGCAGAGAAAAAAGAGGACGTGCTAAAACACCCTTACCTACGCCGAAAAGACAAAAAATATGTAGGGCAACCCCATGAAAGAACCAAGCGCCGTTGCGACATTCCAAGTCATAGCGAATCACATTCCGACAGGGAATCAAACATTCACCATGATCATCTAAAGCGAACTCACGAAATATCTCCTCACGAAAAGAGCCAAGCCCTTCACAGAACTACACCGTCCCATGCAGCACGGGAGGTTGACAAGGATATGCCCGTCCACAAAGGCGGGAATTTTATGCATCAGAAAGAGCACCAAAATAAGAACATAGACATACAAAGTGACATCCCCAAACACGTCCCATTTCCCAGAATGAAATCAAAGCGTCAAGAATTAAGTACTTCAAGAGATAAAAATACAGGCCAGTTTTCCTCCAAGAGAAACCGGGATGGAAGGCACGGGTCTAGAGATTCCAGCACTAGCTCAGAAAATTTGCCAAAACATAAATACTTGAAGAAAGGAGAAGGAAAGCAGCCATATTTCGATACCACAGATAGCAAAACTGAAAAACAGCCAAGTGCAAAACCTTTTTCGGAGAATTCTTTTCAAATAAAAGGCAGTGCTCCAAGAGATGCTATAAGGACAATGACTAGAAGCCAGAGTTACCCAGGAACAGGGGCGTATCTAGAGCCAGGCGTTTCTCGTTCCAGGACTAGACTTGTGTCCAGCACCATAAGCCTGGCCAGTGTACCAGAGCTGTCGAGTGAAGAAGAGAGGTATGAGCAGCAGCAACAGCAGGAACTGGCTGGGAACGACAGCAAAGGACTGCCGACACATTCGCAACATTCTGGACAAGGTGGGACCCGCATATCAAGAAAGAGAGAAAAAGTGCGAGATTATGAGGAAAGAAGGCATTCCCAGCCGGAAGGCGAAGAGCTTGTCAACGCCCTTGCCGAGTATGTTGGGAAAATGGAAGGCGGTTTAGGCCGATCACGATTCGATGAAGTAGGACCAGACTTTGATGTGACTCAAAGTGCTGAAAACCTCGTTTCTCCTACACATTGCATATCTAAAAATGAAAGCAGAGATGATACTCTACTTAGTAGTCCAGTAGATATTCCTGAAATCATCGTCAGCTTTCATGGCAACAAGCCAATATCCCCAATAGCTTCAAGTAACACATTTCAAGGTGCTTCCAAAGTAAAGTTGCCGTTAAAACCTAAAGCTACAACTGTAAAACGAAACTCCAAAGTAAAAAGGAACAATAGTGCAACTCACAACGAAAACAAAGCTGGAAAAGAAAAGGAATCTTCTAAGTTTGACTCACCTGCAACTATTTCCAACACACCAACAGATTCGAGTATGCCAATGAGTGACTATGATACCGTGTTCCCTAGAGAGGACACTGAACAGTCACACGATAAACGGGAATTTCCATTTGCCAGATCCTCCATATCGTCTGATTCTAATCTAGAGATTTCAGAAGATTCTTTAGACGCACATCAGTCACAATCTGCCTTCATTGATCTCGAGAGAGAGAATATGGATCTAGGAGAAGATGGTATGCTCTTGCCATACGAACTGTCAATAGACCCATCATCTCTCCTGGATGAACATTATTCGGAAAACTGTTCGGAGGGTGCTAAAAATATAACGATAAATGAGCCTAAGTCAGGGGCTTCTGAGGTAATTCAAATACCCCAGGTTGTTTTACTTAAAAGTGACAGGGAAATTCATGTAGACTGTCAAGTGCCAGATTCTATTGTAGATAAAGATGGGAATAATGACACAAGTGATGAAGAATCGACACAAAAGTGCTCTCAATATTTCAAGCGAACTGATGATGCACACGATGTCATTTCTTCAGAGGATCCATCAATTACCATTGATGCTCCTTTGGCTACATCTGAGACAATAATGAATAGATTGAAAGAAAAGGCTAGAATATCAACAAGTAATGAAGAGACTGAAGAAAGGGAGGACTCAATTTCTTTAAAAACATCGGCAACTTCCACCTCAAGGGAGGACAGGGCGAAGAAAAGACCAAATTCTCATTCGGGCCGATTCTCTTCGCCCGTACACAGAGAAAGAAATCGACCCGCTCGTCTGGCTTCAGATGTGTTTAATTCCTCTGACTTATCCATACAAGGACAGGACAAAGAACGGGCACGGTCAGCACAAAGTTTTTACAGAGCACACAGTGCGCCGAGCAGAGTCCAGTCGACTTATCAGGCCGACTTTGTGGATTACACGCGGACAGATCATAACTTATCACCGACACAAAATACGCCAAGAGATTTGTTCAAGCCTTCCAAAGATAATATTTTAAGTGTAGGGTCGGACACGTCAGGAGATGATCCTTTTGAGCAGGAAGACCTCAAAGCAACCCTTACAAATTTTGGAACACAGATCTGTACAAATCCCATCAGTGTTCCAAACTCCCATTCCAAGGGTTTTGGTCCAGTTGCCTACAAACATTCGTACCAGCCTGGCACGGTGCAACTTGAAACAACGCGAAGTAATCTAGAGCGCTCTAGGACAATATTTAGATCTTCAGGAAGCATTCCAGCCTATGAGAGACTACCTGAGTTTTTCAACACAGACCAGGTATTTAAACCCACTACAACTTTTACGGGGGAAACTTCTCCTTCTAACTTGGAGACCTCACATATCTCACCACACGCTAGAAATTTCATGCAGCAGAAACACTCAGACAATACATTGTATACAACACAACATACTCCCGATGGTACACTGTACCCAGAGATAATGGACTCTGAAAATGCTGATAACGTCCAAGGAGCTGAAAGTACGATAGATGTTGATGTGCATTTCCAACAACAAGAGGTCCAACCTGGGCGCTCACCTAGCCATGACCAAGAGAGCCAAAGGCAACGTTCTCAAGACCAGGCAAACAAACCGGGAAAAATGATACAAATTGGACCGAACATATTCAAGCTAGTACCCCTAAGTGATACCTCGGAGCATCACCAACTGACCATAGATACAGGCAACATGAGCGCCACACCAGGGGGAAAAATAGACGGCAGGGATCGAGAGAAAGAAGAGGAGATCCAGTGGCAGAGCCAGATGTCTGAGGATGATTCGGCGTCTTCAGCCCAGCAACAGATACAGGCCTTGCAAGAAGTTCTCCAGCAGCTCTCGCCCAGGTGAGTCTCAAACATCTGTGGTAAATCTGTGCAGAAACGGCAAATCGGTACAATGCGAATAGTCTTTTTTGTTTATTATTCACATTGTGTGAGTCGTCGATGTAGTTATATGCGGCTTTCCGTACAATGTGTAATATGCATGTTTCTCTGAAATAGGATTCTGCATTATCAGATTGTATCCTTAAGAATGTCATCATTATTATCACGACCATCATAACATTACTTTCCCATCGCTATTATAACTATCAACATTTCATCACAATCACCCTCCTCCTTTCATCTCTTATCTTGATCATGATCATTATGATCATCATGATCATCATCATCATCATCATCGTCATCGTTATCATCACCATTACCGCACCTGGCACAATATACATTCCCCGAACCCAAATAATATCAATTTTAAAAAATTCCTTCTAATTTTTCTTACATGTTTGTCCCTTTTTTAAGATCTTTTTTTCTCCACCCTATATTCTAATATTGCAATCCCCTACATATAGTTTGTGCCACTCTAACATTCCTATGACAAACATAATCTAATTAACCGTAACATAGTTGGACATTCTCACAACGGAGATAGCCTCTGCGATCTTGGCGCCGACTCTATTAGGTCTACTGTTTCTATTTCTTATCTGATTGCAAAGAGAGCTCTTTTCTTTTTTCCATACCGCGGCGTCTACCCTGAAAATCAATATCACCTGTGAGATTCGATCTCAATGAATGCAGGCACGGAATCTGTCACGATCATTATTCTCTTGGCGTAATGCCGTTATTTGGGTCTATATTATTTAATATGCCAGGGGCTGTATTAGTAATGTTATTATGAGTTGTTTCCATATATTGGTGTTTTCGTTTTGATTGTATCTCTAGTGGCTACTACTTAATTGCACTTATTTAAAAATACAATATCCTGTAGTTGTGATTGTCTTTTAATTCATTTTTTAATGTCAAAGTTTTAATCTGACTCTCATTCTTTCTTCCTTACTTTTCCTCTTGGATCATCTTTCCTCCTTCTTTCTCTGTATCCCACATTTCTTCTTCTCACACTTTCTTTCTCCCGTCTGCGTCTCCCCTTCCTTTCTCTCTTGTTTCTCTTTCTGTCTCTCAGTATTTTATCTTTCACTCCTGTATGTCTCTCACAGTGTCCTCTGCCATCTTCTTTCTTCTCTTTTGCGATTCACCTTTTGTAGTCAAACTCTTTGCAACTCATTTGTTCTGACTCAATGGCGGTATTGGTGGCATTATGACTAGTGATGGCGCACTGCAATCCGCAGGGATCTTTCTGTCGCGGGTTTGAATGCGAGCTGCCACCAACGCCCTGGCCTGATGAGGGACGGCCCAAAAGTCTGAGACCAATTCATAGTTAACGGGCTGTACGCTCGAATAATCAATCCATGAAGAAAATCGCTTTCCGCAGCAGCCCGTGTAGGTGTGCCACATTCCCGATTTCCTGAACACGCTCTATAGCTGGCACCACATCTCAAAGACGGTCTTTCATAATTCATCCTGCGCCAGAACCAATGCCGTGCTCTATCGCAATCATAGCCACTAGCGATCCATATCCATACAGGGCCTCATGTTATTATTGTTGTTGTTGTTATCGTTTTTTTTATCGTTCGACATCAATCCCCCCCCCCCCCC
>BLXT01006579.1:765368-791361 GCA_019648995.1 Plakobranchus ocellatus | reverse complement strand
ATGAAAAACCAGCAATGGAAGTTGCAACAGCAAGAAGAAAGATACCAAATAAAAAACCCAAGGTATTTACGCCCAAACACTAACTGACAATACATGAAAAACCAGCAATGGAAGTTGCAACAGCAAGAAGAAAGATACCAAACAAAAAACCCAAGGTATTTACGCTTCATCTTGATATTTTTGCCCCCTGCAGAAGCCTTGTTTAGGTCTAGTTATAGCCCGCCAAACAGATGCATCTCACACTGTATGGCTTTTTATCAAGTAGAAAATAAGTAATTTGTAGACAGAAGGAAATTTCTTTCGGTAAACTCGATGTGTAGTTTCTGAAGATGGACTAGAATGATATTCTTTATACGTGGGTGACGAAACGCCAAAGCAGATTAGCTCATGCTATTTTCGTTTTTAGCATAATTTTGAATTGTTTCTACGTTCATTCTCACATAAAACAGTCTCTCAATATCAATCACATAATTAATATAACAGGCAGTTTTTGTGGGCATCAAATCAATTTAAAATAGTTGGAGAAAAGAGATAAATGTGTTAAAAAAGACGAGGGTGGTTTCTTTTTTTTATAATTTTTTATCTTCCACTCGGTGCGCTCTATCTTATGAAATCATATCACAAACTCGGACAACACATTAGAACTTTCTGCGACTTGTGACAGTTGCACTGACCTTCACTTAGGAACTGGAGCAATTCATACGTTCTAACGCTTCACGTTGGTCAATATTCAATTTATTCAGGGCGCATTAAACAATTCAAAAGTGTTTTTTCCCTTTGTTTTCCTTCTACCAGGCACCAACTCCCATAATTCATCTAGGCCTGGCTCCGGTTCATCTCGACGCCGACGCAGACCCACCCCGCGTCACGGCTCTAACGAAGCCCCAGCCAAAAGGCGCCGGGCAGGTAGCTCGGGTGAGGGCGACTATGCTGCTTCAGAATCTGACGGCAGCGTCTACTCAGTGGACTCTTTGACTAGCCGCGACAACAATGCCAAGGGCAAAACTGCCGAGACGTTGCCTGGCACTGATGGCATTTCTGAGAAGCCTGAACTGAAAAGCTTGTTTTCTTCGAAAGAGCAACATCTGCCTGAAAGAACTGTTTTGGTTCAAGAGGATGTCGAGAGGGTTGTATTATCTCCAGACCAGAAATCTTTGGAGACATGTCCTTCTGTGGAGCTCGGTGTGCCCGGAATAATCGAGATACAGGATATAGAAAGTAATGTGGTAGACATTGACAAAGCAGTTGAACAAAAAGCCGAAAATGAACCATTTGTCACAGAAGCTGGAGACACCGATGAGGGCATAGTTAGTTCTGAAATACAAAGATTCGCAGTTAGTGCATTCACGCCTGCAGGAACTACCAATATGTCTTTCAGGGCTCACTTTGGCGCTACAAAGAAACCACCTGTTACAGAGGGAAACACGAACACAAGACATTTTCAGAAACCAGTAATTGCAGGAAAAATTACTTTATCTCAAATCAGCCTCTGGAGTGGAGGTTCAAATTCTAAAGAATGCGATGACAATTTTGATAAATCAACACCTTGCGCCTTCAGTGTGCTGGGCGAACAGCAGCCCAATCTGTCTCGAGCGCCGGCAATTCGAAGATTTAACATTCAAAGGCTGTCTCTCAGAGAGCCAGAGATATGGTCGAATAGTTCTTTCTTGCCTGATATCGACAGCATAAGTCATAACAGAGACACACAAACTCCAGAGAAACCTCTTTCAAAGGTTACCCGAAAGAGAAGCCATCCCAAAGACGATGAGAGTGTCTATCAACAGCAGGAGAAACTCAGAGGTCTGCACTCCAAATACGGTCTTCTAGAGGCCGACATGGAGGACGAGGAAGATGACGATATTCGAGGTGAAGAAGATGATGAAAAAATGATAGAAGAAGCTGTGATTGAGAAATCAGTTGACCGAAGGCCTGCTTTTTCATTGCATCATGACATAGTGACGGCCGCAATCTCAATCGATACTGAGCAGGAAGGGGACAAATGTGTACAAGGTAGCAACATCAGTGATGCTGGTAGGAATGATTCCGATTCTCTAAAAAAGTCCGACAGGTTAATTACAACAGCGCCCGCCAGTTTTTCATCTGAAGGTGAAACTCATCTAGCAACCCAAAAAATGATCGAAGCCCCCTTAGCCATAGTAGTAAGAGGCGAAACCTCATCTGCTTCCTCTGGCGTGGGCATGAGTTCACCTGAGGGTCGAAGTGTTTCCACCATGCAAGAAGTAGACATGGTAGATTTTGGTTTTGCAGACAGCGGTGACTTGCCTGGACATAACCCGGCTACTGACATCAGCAACATAGTGTCCCCAGCATTAACAGTATCATCGGGTCACTACTCAACAATATCAGCAGGTCAGGATACCAACCAAACCTTGGATTCCACGCGGGCCGATATATTCCACAGCATTAGTGAATCTGTAGTGTCTGCTCAGAACATTAACGACGAGAGTTCTGGGACTCTTGAGGATTATCACACGCCATTGCAATCACCCAGGATTTCGGATGATTGTATGGTCCGAAAAGAGTCTGTTACCTTCCTGCCTCCAACATACTCTCATACCTTACCGTCACGTAGCCCAAATCTCCAGAAAGACCGTCCAGTTTCCCCTAGGATATCAATTACGGCGAAGGCTAGACACATCGGTTCAGCTGTAGACCCGCAAAATGTTTTGGTGATTACAGACGAGACGGTGCGCCAGGCTTTGAGGGAAGAGGTGGAAAAGAAACTTTCGCGCTTAGAACGTCGCATTCGTAGCTTGAGTGACTCGGCCATCAGCTCCGATTATTACACTGATCCAGACTCGTGCTCCGTCTCACCGAGATCTAGCCGCTTCAGAGATCTATCAGTTCCATCTCCCCACAGTCCTCTCAAAGCCCAACATGCAGACTACAGCTTTGTTTCTCATGTTACCGAATCAATGGACGAGCAAAAGCAGCAGGACCGAATACCATATACTTTGCCCTCAACAGCTCACCGAGTGGGTGACCTGAAACGCCCCGAGTCTGTCGAATACCCTTACCATGTCCCGGTCCCAGACTCAAGCCAAGGTAGATTTCCTGAAAGGCTGGTGAACGCTATCTTGACGATACAGGAGTATCCACTATTTATCAGTCCATCTTTAAGGCGTCTGCAGAGGCGAAGAATTAAAGGGAGATTGACTCGTTCCATGGATGATATTAGAGATCTAGAAAAAGCTTTACAAAATCAGGAACTAAAGAAAGACTTCAGAAAGAGTTATCAAGGCGTACACCAGGACGAAGTCTCGTTTCGCCATGTTGTCCCAAGATATGTCTCGAAGCAATCAAGTCCAATAATCCCTGGCTTAGTGCATGACCGTTTCAACGTGTCGAGTCCTGAGATTTTAATTCAACACACAAAAGAAGGTACAGTAGTTGAAGCTAAACTTGATCAAAAGTTTCGAGATATCATGGCATCGCAAGGCAGAGCTAAACTATTGGCGGAGCAAGAAGATGACTCGGTTTTTAGTTCTGTCACTAAATACACAGAAATTGGCCCATTTTACAGGACACCCATGGGTAAGGATGATACTTTAAGGTCCCCATCCAGTCATCCCAAAGATCGAGTCACAAATCTGCAGTCACATCATACACAGCTTCAAGCCAAAGCAGATGTTTATGACCTTGGCTGTTTGAGCGCGCAAGACCTGTGTCTTGGGGAGCTTTGTCCCTCACAGAAAAGAATCGCTCTATGGAAGTCGCCCTCCGAATCAGACGTTCCGTCTCATCTTGAGCAAGCTCGAGATGAAACAAGATTTCAAGCGAAACTTGCTGTTATGAGGAGTGCATCAGTGGACTATTTAGCTTGCCCAGGTAATGACCAGGAGGAGGATGGGGAAAGAGCCAATGTTTGTCATGACCAAACTGATTCCACACGAAGCATCAGTGCAGCTGGTAACAAAAGCATCAATTATGTTCCAGGAATGTCGCAGTTTCGGCCAAAATCGTACACTTCGTCCATAGACTCCTCTAACGGACCTGTTAGTGGACATCTGAGCCGGTCAGCTGACAGTTTACACACAAGCAACGACAGTTACGATTCGCCAAGATACAAAGGTTACAGCGACAGCTTTCCTCTTTTACTCGACCGATCTGCCTCCCTAGACAACATTTACTATCAGAGATTGCTAAAGCTTCAAGCTAAAAGGCAGGCTCTGCATCGGTCAAGATCTGCAGGCATGGTAGAGGCGGGCGATGGTGAGGTTGTCCAAGAAGAGCCAGACGACCAAATATTTCCTCCGAACGTACATGTAACCGATCCTGATGAAAATTTACTTCATGTCAATTACGATAGCGGAGACAACGACCCAGAGCTTTCCCCGTACAATCGTTCTGATGCCTCTTTCGTTTCAACTGTTGGATTTAGCTACAGGAAAGCGTCTCACCCAAGGGATTTTAGAGGCTTTAGTGAAGAAGTTAGACAGCAACTTCAGCAAATAACTCAACATGTTGAAGAAGCAGAAGAGACGGAACCCAAAACCAAACTGGCTTTGGAAACACATGATTTATCTCCTCGAAGTGCATCTTCAGAGTACTCCAGTGACAGTTACTTCAAGGCAGCCGAGGTTGAGTCTGGTTCCCCTTATTTCAAGGAATACAATTTGAAAAGTAAACCAATGCACGCGAATCAGGGATCTCACAGTCGTTCTTTTGGATCCTCAAACAACTCTCTGCAGGGCTTAGAACAAAACTGGGCGGTCCATCAAGAATTATCAACTCCGCTGTCTGAGGGTGCCGAGAACTGGCAGCAAGTATCTCAACTTGTAATGGAAACCACAGACTTGCTAAAGCAGATCCAAGCCCAGCCTCCTGCTCTGGCTCCACTAGACCTGGACAGTTCAGGTGAGAGCCTGAATACAGAGACCATCACAGGAAGATCCATGAACAGCAGAGATGAATCGCCTAGAAAGAAAGTGCGCACTCGCTCTTCCGACAGGACAAAAGATAGCACATTATCTCACGGGGTGCCTTCTGTTCAGCAATCGGACACTCAGCAGGTGGATGATTCCCAGGAGTCTAGAGAGAAGCAAAGGCGAAACTCACAGCTTGCTGATAATATCACAGCAGTAATGCACGATCTGACCTCCCAAAAGGTCAAGCTTCCATTAGAGTTGCAGCAGAGGATTCTGGAAGAATTTCTCCGCACTCAACATGAAAGGGAATTGGAGGAACACCAGCAGCAGCAGGAACAGCAGCAGCAGCAACAGCAGCGACAGCAGCAACTAGAACAGTCAGATGCTCCTCATACTAGACAAAAAAGTCAACAGTTCTCAAAAGAGCCTCGCAGATCGCGTTCTTGTGGAAATTACAGTGCCATACTGGAGTCAAAGGAAGAACCCCTGAGATCTGAAAGTTCCCCGCCCTCAGCTAGCGACAGGAATGGTTTTGTTTCACACGACCAAGTTGGAAATAATAAGGAAAATTGTGAGATACGTGTGATGGAAGATAGAGGACATGAAAGATTTACTAATGAAGAGATAATGACCGACCGAACGGACACAGCAGAGTCAACTACGCAAACCACCCCACAAAAATCTGTGAACCGACGTGATAAAGTCATAATCAAGGTCAGAGATACAATGACGCAGACCGGGCCATCCCTGAACAACAGCATTTCGGAAGAAATTCAAACAGATCTAGACTTAAGCTTTGGGAGCGAGGAGGATAGAGACGACCAGATGCATTTTCAAGAACGCACAAGAGCATTGGAATATGGAGATCTTACACAGCCTCGTTCAACACAAACTGATGGTACTTTGATCAGCTTCAATTCTCATGGTGCTCAAACAGTTCCAATAGAGAGAGAGGCTGATTTTTCTTCGGATTTTAGGTGGGAAGGTAAACCAAAACAGGCTTTCGTGAGAACCCAAGAAGAGGAAACATATTCGTATAACTATGTCCAGTCGCACCCAGTTGCTAACTACCCAGATCTAACTGAACTAGAAGAAGATACAATGAAAGAAAACGAAGCTAATGGAAACACTATCCAGCTTATCGAGGCGCAACAAGCATCAAAATCAACATCGGAGAATCGTGGCGAATCGCAGGTAACAGGCTTTGGCGGCTCAAATTTCGCCCAGTCTTTCCAGAACGAAGAGGTGCAAACTGACATGTCGCTTGAAATTTTGCCCAGACAGATGATCAGCGTCGCTCTATCAACAGATGACCGACCTCTCCAGAATGACCTGGTACTTTATCCGACTGAAAGATTAAATCTGAGAGGATCACACGAGAACTGGGTGTATTCAGATACTGCCTCACCAGCTTTGCCACTTATTGAGATCAATGAAGCTGACGAAGACGATACATTTCTGTCTGATTCATTCCACACTTGTGGTTCAAATGCAGAATCTGACAGACAGAGAATACAAACTAGTGATCCTGACCATGAATCACACGCTGATACCGAAGTACAAGAAAGAGATGCCATAAAGGATGAAATAGAATTGTCTGAATGTGATGACAATGGACGGAGATCAGGCGATCTGCCGACACTTTTACTGAAAGAGAATGAAGAGCAAGCTGACGAGGTTTTGGAAGCAAGTAAATCCTACACAAGTTCTATGATGTGGAGCACCTCAGAGGATAGAAACGAGGAAAGTTTAAGCGAGAGAGAAGGGGGTACATCAAATAGTTTGGATGAAGCCAAAGACAAGCTGCCACTTATTTCCCAAGTCCTGGATACGCACCAAGCAGACCGTACTGACCTCAAACTAAATCCTGAATCGCATAACACAGAAGGAGAATCTACCGATTCATCCAAGAGGAAGAGAAAGAAAAAGAGAAATCGAAGGCACAAAAAGAAAGCAGAAACAAGTGGACACCCTGAAGAGGAGACAGATTCACAAGTGTCTGAAAGTTTACTAACAAATGGAACTTTATATGCCGAAGTGCTTGAGAAATCAGGGGATATCGTTTCGAAAGCTTCCTTTAAGGAGCCACAATCCGACTCAGAACTAAAATCATTCTCGTCTCCAGTTTATCCCTCTTTTGCCAATCAGGAACCAACAGAAGGTAACATCAGAGAATCTTCCGTTTTCACTCATGCATCAAGCAAAGGTAGCAAAATGTTAACCCCTTCTGAGCAAAAGGAAAATCAAATCGAGGAGAATCAAACAAGCGGTAACTTAAACCTGGGACCACGTGACAGTAGCTCGAGTTTGCTGTCACAACAGAAACGTTCCTATGAATTAGGAGAAATCCAGCTGAAAAGAGATTCTAATGCCACTACACATCCCCCCAAAATTACTTCATCCTCAGACAGTCTCGCAGAAAGCCTATCTTCCCTGCCTCCTGTTTTGCTTTTTACCGATGAATCAGTTTTTAATAAAGCATCTGCTAACCAAACTTCGAATTCGATTTCGACCAAGGAGGCAGAAGGTTGCAACAAACTTTCTGATAGAGGTTGGAAACGGGATAGTAACAGAGGAGAAGTTGATAGTGTTGATGCTCCTGTCTCTTCCGTGGATAAGATTTCTGACAGTTCTAGTAATGAATCTGAGCTAGAAATTACAACCACGGAGATCATACCGTTATCGTATGTTTTCGAAACCGTAACTCCAGAACATTCAACCCAAGCTGTCCAGCCTTTTGTTATTGGGGAAAATTCTCAGGAAACTGGTGATGCACAGCAAGAAAATATCTCACCTTCAGCCTACACAAAAAACCAAGGCGGCGAGATTAAAAAATCACAATCTGAATTTTCCGCGTATAACAACGCAAAAGATCAAAACGATTTCGCAACTGGCCCGTCTCCTTTAGGCTTTGCCCCTAATGAGGTGATCTCAGCAAAGCTTGAAAAAACAACAACTGATGCAAAACAATCCTCAATGTCGCCTGGCTTTGAGCCAGCTGCCTGCTCTGAACCGAGTGTCTTACCAGAAACAGAAAGACGGGCACCTGTTCCTACAGAAGAAATGTCACAGGCAGAAGACGAATTCATCTCAATTTTTGATAATAAACTCACAATATCGGAACAATCAGAAAATGCCTCTATTGAAATGACAGACTCTGAAGTCACAGAAGCATATCCGACAACATATCAAAGAGCCAGAATGAGTATTGAGGATGTTGCGATCATCGTCGACACCGAAGAGAAACATCATAGGAATACCGAGAGAAACACAGATAACATTACTACCTTCAATGTTGAAATACACAGCCCTGGTCAGGAGCAAAACAACGACATTGTGGAGAAAAGAAGACTTTTCAAGGCAGATTTGGGCTGTGATCTGAAGGTCAATGGGAGAGATAGTGAGTCATCAAACTTTAATCCTAAAGACTCTGCAGAAATTTCAAAAGACAACGAAGATAGTTTGAAAGAGGAAAACAGTTATGGAGCAACTTTACGAGTTGCAGGCAAAAGGTCTCCATCTCCTAAGCAGGGAGAGAAAAGTGACTCCGAAGAGGAAATAATAGTGACGGACATCATTTCTCATTATGTAATTACAAAGGACGGAGATTTGGAACAGGCTCCGGCAACAAGTGACCCCAATTCCCTACCTAATCAGGTGGAGAATCAGCTTTATAAAGCGGCCAGAAATACATCCACGGGAAGTCAGGAAAACACGACTTTCAAAGAGAAATCCGTGCAAGATTTCACGCTACCTTTAACTAGAGATGGCGCAATTGGCGAGAAAATGATTGTTGAAACTTCGCTTGCAAATGATAAAAACGATTCAGAGAAAGAGACTGGAGCTGAGGACGCTCAGTTTTCGACAGAGGTTAAGGAAATAAATGAAACTGCAAAGACAAAGTTAAAGGAAGATAAATTGTTTGAGCAGACAGAAGAACGAGACGTAGCAGAGAAAAATATCCCGGTTGTTGCCAAAGCGTCGTTTCATGATACCATGCCATCAGAGGATCTTAAAGTAATGATCAGAACGAATAAAAACATCTCTGAAGAGGACGAAACTGAAACAAGTGCCACATCTTTCCCGATGTCAGATGAGAAAACTCTCTCCCCAGAAACAAGTGTAAACCCCGATGAAGAAGTTAGCGTAGCTCAAAAGAAAGAAAGTGATTCTGAAGAGGAGATTATCGTGACGGATGTGATACCTTACCCAATAACAAAAGAAGAAAATAGCCTCGCTCAGAACACATTTGCCGAGTTATTCACTGCCGAAGACAGGTCGGTGATATCTACAGTTTCCGTACCTGAAGGGGGAGATGGTAATGGTGGGTTAGAGGAGGAGGAGAAGCCAATAATATCTACAGTGCCTGTACCAGTAGCTGAAGAAGGACAGATTGACTCTGAAGAGAGAAGGGTATCGCCATCAGTTAAATCTGTATTTACTGCAGAAGACTTAAAGAATGGCAAAGAAAAGGAAAAGAAAATCATACCGTTACCATCAACTAAAGACAGAGAGTTCGAGTCTGAACAGGGCACGGCAGTTACGTCCGAAGCATCAGCTGAAGATAGAGAGATTGAATACAATCGGGATGAGACAGTAATATCTGTAAAAGCTGAACCATTGCCTGAAGATAGAGAGATTGAATACGACCAGGATGAGATAGTTATGTCTGCAAAAGCTGAAACATTACCTAAAGATAGAGAGATTGAATACAACCGGGATGAGATAGTTATGTCTGCAAAAGCTGAAACATTGCCTGAAGATAAAGAGTTTGAATACGACCAAGATGAGATAGTTACATCTGTAACACCTGAGGCACCGGCTAAAGATACAGAGAGTGGCTCTGAACAAGAAAGGGTAATTAACTCTGTTTTATCCCCATTTTCAGCTAAAGATAGAAAGATGGATACAAGACAGAAAAATGTAGACATGTCTGTAATATCTAAATCACCATGTGAAAATAGAAAAAGTGACTCTGAAAAGGATAGAAGAATTGTTAATGAAGCAGCAGACAAAGACAGAAGTATTGACCTAGAGGATAGAACAAAAGTGCCATTTTCAGTTTCAGCAGCCGATGCAGTTCATGGGAAGATTGAATCTGAAAGCGAGAAACTAGTGATACCTGCAGAATCTGAACTTTCTAGAGAGTCTGGAAAGGTTGTCTATGAAGAGAAATCGGAGACATCATCTTTTATGACTGTACCTGCTGCTAAAGAAAGCAAAACGAAATGTGAAGAGAAAAAGACAATACCATCTGACATATCTGTAACCAGTGACGAAGATGCTGTTGATGGGTCTTTAGAGGAGAGGAAAGTGACATCTGCAATATCAGAACCACCTACTGATGGTAGAGAGACTTGCGCTGAAGAGGATAGGACAGTGACATCTGCACTATCCATACCCGCTCTCGAGCATAGAAAGAGTGATTCAAAGGAGGAAATATCCTTCATATCTGCTATATCTGTACTGGCCACTGATGAATCAGAAACTTATGCTGTAGAGGATAGGACAGAAGAGATGGCGATGAAATCCGATTCACATCAACCCTTTGCCGAAAAGAAAGGAAGTATATCTGTAATCGAGAGTGCGGTGCTATCTGGTGCTACTGAAGCTGTCAGAAGAGATGACATTGAACAAAACATTGTGCAAGATTTTGAAATAGAGCAGAAAAATGAATCTGAACCCGAAGCAGGTGATGCGGATGAAATTTTTCCAGTTGTCAAAGAAGAGAAGTCACCTAAAGGGCCGAAACATGGGAATAGTTCTGCTCCCTTCTCTGTAGACGTAAAAGAAAACAGTTCTGAAGAGGAGATAGTTACGGCTGAAGTGATCTCTGCCCCATTGATTCAGAGAATGGATGAACAGGAAGAAGAAAGAACATTTACATATCCAATATGTCGATCTACTATCACTTTGCAAGAAAGTGCAAAGCACGATACACCAGTTGGGCGAATTTCATTGTCTCCTTTGAAAGCAATGGAGAGTAATTTGGATGATCAAAGAGCAGAAACTGGCGACGGATCTGTTTCTGAAAGTGTAAAAGAAAAGCATAGTAAGACGGAGAAACTCACCAGTGAAAACATGGTGGGAAGCGTTGCGGCTGCTAAGCCTGTAAGTGCCATCTCACCCCCTACACATAGCCATGCAGACACGTGTAGCACGGAGGAACCAGAAGTCATGACTCAAGTGATCTCGATTACTGTCAAAAAGAAAGGTGGTGATTTTGAAGAGGAGATGACGGTTACAGATGTAATGTCCGTTCCCGTCAGTGGAAAGGATAGAGGGCCTAGAAAGAATATCTTGGAGGTAGATGAGGCATCAATCTCTGACGAAAATGACGGAACTGGCACGAAAGACAAGACACCAACCGCTACTGCCCAGCCTCGGTCTAGGAGAGAGAGCATCAGTAACCAGCCAGATGAAGACTCCATAGGAAAAACAACCTCGCCAAAGACAAAGAAGGAAAGTGATTCTGAAGAAGAAGTTACTATAACAGATATCATACCGCTGCCTGCCAGGCAGACTGAAAACACTGGCGTGAGGGACGGTGTAGAGGATATCAAAGCATCTGCATCTGACACAGAAGAAGGAGAGGATGTTGAGCAAAAACCGATTACATCCAATATGGATTTGACCCTTTCAAGCAGGAATATTGATGATGTAGAACAAAAAATCAATAGCACCGACTTTGCAAACATAGCTTATAAAGAGAGCAGAAGCGAAACACAGCACGAAGTTTATCAAGATAAAGCACCTTGCCCAACCATAGACACGACGAGTCATTCTGAACCTAAGAGTTCCCTTACTCATGAAACAGAAAGTAAGAGTAATGACAGTAGAGAGGGAAAAACATTGACATCAACGATTTCAAATTCATCCTTTGTTCACGATCAAGATTCTGAAACCACCAGTGCTACTGACATAGAGCCTGAAAAATACACTTCATCCTCTGAATCAGATATTAAGTTGAACTTGAAAGCATCTGAAGAAGCAAAAATCATTGTTATCGCGGGCGTAATTTACAAGGAGGATAGTGCAAACTACAAGGATGCAGTCGAGAAGGGGCACGTGGACTTGGAAAAGGTACAGTTAGACATTGATACTCCATCAAAGTCTTGGGAAGTGGAAGAAAGTTCAGCACCAAGACAAGAAAATCAATCACCTGAAGAACAAGCTACGTTATTAC
This sequence comes from Plakobranchus ocellatus, assembly GCA_019648995.1. Classification (NCBI taxonomy): domain Eukaryota; kingdom Metazoa; phylum Mollusca; class Gastropoda; family Plakobranchidae; genus Plakobranchus; species Plakobranchus ocellatus. Next base: position 779,286 of record BLXT01006579.1, on the reverse strand, counting down.
CAACAAACTACATATCAGCTCCCAGTCACGCTTTTGTACCTGACAAAGGATTCCAACAACACAGGACAATGGCAAATGAAACAGCTGTGTGCAATGAAGGCGAGGACGATGAGGTCAGTCCAAGTTACAATGAAACTGTAAATACACACCACCAGAGAAAGGAAATAACATCATCACCACCTGTGAAAGAAAGCAATGAGTTTTCGCCCCTAGAACCTACTCAGCGACGTAAAAGCCAAGCATACAACAAAGATGTTATTGCACAAGAAACATCTTTAACCCTAGATAACACACAAGAAAGACCAAAATCCGATGTAGAGCTGGAAGCAAAACCAAAAGAATATGATGGAGATGACCCATCGCCTTGGAAGACCAACAGTGGCCATGCCGATGAAGAAAGCAACCAGGGCTATCCAGACAAAGGAAAAGAGAAGACTAAATCAAAATCTTTAACCCCAATCAATACGGCTCAGATTGGAGTGTTGCCAGAAAGTGAGACTGCACAATTTTCCTTAGACTCATCTTTAGCTCAACAGTCATCAGCATCAGTGGAACCTACGAGGCAACTGGACAGTGCAAAGCAACATATGAATCATCAAGAATATCTACGCAGCACACTGATGCCTTCTGCAAGTAGCTTCTCCATTCGTTTGAGACAAGCTGTCGATACAGAAAAAGATACTTTGACCATCGACCCTTCTAACGATTCGGGATTCTTATCTGATGATGCATTGCTATCTTTAAGATCAAGCTCCGAATTCGATACGAGTTTGGTAAGACCTGGAGACAAGTCTTTGCAAATGGAAGACAACAAAAATACGGAGGACGATGAGCTTCATGGTCATGACCTTCATGCAGAGCCCTTGGCAACTGCAGATGAGATGGAGATCCGTGATTACACAAATGGTGAAAAGAGTGGGCAGAAAGGACAAGCAAATCAGAAAACGACAGCCCAACAATCTCAACAGATCTCCAAACCTCAAGCAGATGGATATCAATCGCCTCCCGACCGACGGCAGCATGGAGCATCCCCTCCACCTCCTCCACCACCTCCACACTGGCAGCAAGAGCTGCCTCAATCAGCTCTAGACTATGACATGGACGATGAGGATGAAAAGAGTTCGTCAAATCAGCAGAGTCTACAGCGGAGTGTTCAAAAGAGAAGCCAAAATTCTGGAAATGTAAACTCGCACACAGTCCTGGATCAAAACCAACAAATGTGTTCTAAAGATGGATCTCAATTTAGGAAAGTTACCCCTCGAGAAGAGAGCTTATCTGAAGAAGCAACAGATCCGACTGACAGTCAGAAATATCAGAGTGACTCAATGGAAACATCGCTCCAACAACAAAGCCAAACATTTCCTCTCCAAAACAGTAAGGAAAACTACACTCCCGCATGTGACACAACTTCATATCTAAACATAAACCAAACACATACCGATGAGGGAAGTCCGCGATCCGCTTCTTCCGACGAAGAAGTGGTCGTTGTGGACGAAGTTTTCATTGTTCCTTTACAACCTGATCTACATAGGGCCGGCGAGACAGACAGTAATACGTTGGTATCCAGACAAGTTCAACGCTACCATAATCGCTCAAAAGCTCAAGATGAACAAAGAGCAAACAATTCAAATACTCTCCATGTTTTGTCTGAGTCTGAAATGGGCGATGATAAACAGGAAACAGACGGCAATAATGCAGAAGTCGACTCAAAGCATGATCAAGGTGCTGAACATCAGCTCAAAGAACAAACAATATCAGATGAATTTCTGTTACAAGTACGACCCGCTGCCTCGCACAGGAAAAAGAAAAGGAGAAAATCCAAACAAATTGTAGAGTATGAAATGGAAGACGAAGATGATGATATGGGTGTTAAGCTAGAGTGCGTCGTTTTAGAGAAGAAGCTACCAGAATGTAAAAAGAGTAACGATAGAGTGAATGGCAATGATATATGTGAGAAAGAAAATTTTGTGCGTTCGTCAGAACCTTTTGGAACGAAAACTCCCACTGCAGATATATCTGATGAGAGACTAGTTGAAGAACAAGTGTTAAGGGCAGAGGCGATGAAAAATCGCTTGCCTTTTTCAACATCGGTAAATCCGCATCATAGCAATACAGTCAACGCCCAGGACGATGTGATACCCAGGGAGGAAAACCTACCGTCGATGGTTAGTGATAACCAGTCCACAGCAGACAGGCTGAGAGAAATAAGTCATGATCAAGACCTGTTAGCATTTTCTGAATCACTCGCAGATGAACTCAATTCATCTAAACGATCCGTTAGACCAGAGGCGGAAAAGGCTACAGAAGAAGCCTATATTTCAGCTGGTGGCGACTCTGAGCGCACAGGCAACCTAAACTTACTCTGCATAGCAACATCTTTTGAACCTGTCAAAGTCGCGAGATCACAAAATGCATCTGAGACAAGAGAGGTAGAATCAGCGGCTGCACTGGAAAACATTGAAAGTTCTGATAGCTTTGGTAGAAGCGACGAGTACAAATCGGAGCTGTGGGAGAGTAAAGGTATTTACAACTTTGAAGACGATGAACTTAGAGACAGAGCGAAGCGACGAAGGCGTGTTCGACATGCAAATGATTTTGAGCTAGATGATGAGAATAGCGAAGGCTTTGTTTTTGATGTCACAGCTACGAGTAATGGAAATCATCCACGCGGATTTGGCTTCTTTTGGCAAACACCAGCAGCTACAACTCGAGGCCTTGGTTCACACGGCTACCATAGAGCGAATAGCTCCCAGACAGCCTCTCTTCATGACTATCCTTTTGAACTGTCAAACCCCATATCTGACGAACTGGTCTATCCTATTCCTGGTTTGGAAACTACGATCCACGATAGTCATGAAAACAATGTTGATCTCTTGGATGGCGACAAAACCAAAAACGGAAATTCAAAGGCACCTGATGATAAGGAGATCTTAGAGCTTGCAGAAGCAGTGCTGATATCAGGCACTCGAGATGATGATCAGCAAGACAAAGAGGTGTGCGAAGAACTGATCAAGCAATGGGATGAAGATGAAGCGCTATCAAGAAATGAAAACAAAAGCATTTCTCCAGAACACGTAAGTTCTCGGGACTTGGAGATCCTAGTTCTTGCTGACGAAATATTACGCGCAGGAGATAGAGAAGAGGACACAGCAAACACTCTCTCTCCTTACCTTATTGACGAATGGGACGAGGAATACGAAAGGGGCAAGACAAAAAGACAAGAAATACAGAACCTTGCCGAAGAGGTAGCTCGCGCAAACAATGAAATCAATAGAGCTACTTTTAGGGAATCGTCAACACAGACTGATATTTCTGAGGTAAACCATGAGAATGGAGAGTTGAGCTTTAGAAAAGAGGAAGCATTGGAAGAACGCCCCTCAGTACTGTATGTCACGAATGAGATAACCATGGAAACACCCGAAGGTCCAAAATTAACCCTGCCAGTGGAATCAGCTGGCACTCGGCGATCCATTGGTATGCAAGTATGCACTTCAAAGATTGGGCCAAAGGAAGGCGAGATTACTTTCAAAAAAGAACAAACAGAACTGCAGCAAAAGCCTTTGTTACAACCACCAGCGTTTACAGAGGATGGACCAGTGTTAGTTCAAAAGTCTGCAGATCAGGATAATTTTGCAGCAGAGCAAAGGACTAGGTCGGCATCAGATCCCCCAAGTCCAAGAACTGATGACAACGCCTCTCTGTGGCGGCCAGAGTTTCATGGTGGAAGAGGCCAGGTGGTAATAAGTGCTCCACCAGCGTCCACCCGCCATCCTGTGACCTTACACCACAGCCTTTCTACTCCGGCGTTAGTCGGCAGCAGTATCAGTCTTTTAGAAACGGATGGAGAATCTAATAGTGCTCCATGCAGAACAAGGAAGAGAAGCGGCCGTTACTCGAGCCAAATACGCGAGTCGGACTCTAGTGTAGATAATGTTGACGGAGGAGCGAGGGAACGGTCTCCACTCCTGAGGCGCAGCCATTTCGATGGGGACAGTGCGAATTTGACCATCTCTAATCAACAGATTTTGAATGAGATTGAAAAGTTGAAGAGCGAACACTCCAAGATGATGGATTTGTTAGAGAGGGCAAAGGAAAGAAAGAAAAGAAAAGAGTCGGTTGATACTGTGCCTGGAGCTCATAGCATCGCTGACACAGATTCATCAGGTGGGGATTCCCCCATTACTGTTATCGCTGGTCGTGGCTCTGTAGGCGGAAGTAACACTGTAAGCCCAACATCAGCCTCTGGCAGCCAAGCATCTTCACCACCGACTATAGTCGGTAACAGGCCAGTATTTGATGCAGCAGCAGATATCTCCAGTAGAATCAAAATTGTTGGAGTAAATGAAGACTTACACCTGGGTGTGAAGAGGAGTCTGGACATGCAAGAAAGTCCCAGAGTGACCACAGAAGAAAAACCACTTCAGGACTCAACTTATAAAGAGAATGACCTGCCAGAGACATCTGCGGAAAAACCTTCGGTCGACTCTCTAGCTACAAGTGACGATGAATTGGCCACAAGGCCAGTCGATTACCTCAGTGATCAATACGACCAGGACCAATCTTTTGATGGAGATATTGATGATTTGTTGCTTCGAGTTCCTGATATCCCAGGAATAGGGTCAGTTGCACCTTCTACTACGCTACTTAACCATGCTAAGGTTACTGTACCGAAGAAAGAACCTTCTCCAAGCCCTGCTATCCACGACTATGAAGAAGCCAGTCCAAGACGAGAATCGCCTTCTCCCATTGAACAGTATGACAAAAGGACAGCAGATTTGATCAGAGCCACAACAGAGACGTTATCAATAAGAACAAGGCAAGATTCTTCTGGAGAAAAATGGCCTTCCTTGAACATGGATGAGAGTCTGAGTCCGGTGTCCAGAGGGTCAATGGTCTCTCCACTAACTCTTCAAGCCATCCTAGACGATGATGATGAAATGACTGACGCTGACTCAGCGTTCTCCACATCCACAACAACTACAAACGCCGAACGTCATCGTCGCCACCCTCGCAACTCTCAGGCTCAGATGGTCAGCACAGGCACTGAGGTCAGTGTGGACAGCCTGGACGACTCCACACAAACAGATCTCACTGATATCACCTATGACGATAGCACACTACACACCAGCTTACTGGAGGGTGCTCAGGGTGGCGCGTCATCGGACAGCAGTGGCCATGAGATGTCCATGGTCCACCGAGAGCTGGACCGGCTTCATAGGGAGCGAGTTGAGATCATCGAGTTGTTATCCCTGCAGTATCTGCCTTCTAGCCTGACCATCGAGCTTTTGGAGGCCAAGCTAAACTATTGCATTGGACAGACTGATACACTACTTGCAACTCTGGAAGATTCATGGGCTGTCGAAGATGGGGTAGAAAACAAACCTAAACGCTCAAAAGTGTCCATTAAGGTTTCCCAGGACTACCTGAACGAATACAGAACTGAGTTTATTCAGAGCAAAAAGGATATCGAGTCTTGCCTGGAGTGGCATCAGCGCAGACAGACAGGTGTCCGAGGCAGGAGGCGTACCAGGGGCCGAGACTTGAGGGCAATGAAACGCAGAGCTGAGATTGAAGCCTTCAAGTTAGAGAGGCTGAGAGAGCAATGCAGATATGAGAGAGAACTAAGCAAGAGTAGGCGGCGTCACTTAAGTCAAGGGTCTTCCTCTCTCGATGATACTTCTGCGTCCTCATCATTCCTGCAAGTTGATAGAGATACGTCATTTACCTCCTCGCGAAGACGCCTGACTCCATCACAGAGGAAAGATCATCTTGTGTCTCTCAGAAGGCAGATAGTTCAAAGTACTGCGGGGGAGATGTTAGACATGCGCAATCGGTCCATGTCTCCGCGTTCTCCTCCCGACACATACTGGGCTCTCCAGGCTTCATACTCCGCCCCACAGTCTCCGGCCCGATCAGAATCTCCCGGAGTGGGCAGCCTAGGCCCAGAGAGATATAGCCAAGCGAGAAGAGGTAGCAGTAGCAGCTGGCACGCTTACGACCATCTCCACTACCGCTACGGAACTTCCCCAAGCAATTCCCTTCCTGATACAACACACAGAAGGTTACCATCAGTAGAACTTCAACAACGACCACATAGCCACGAGCCTCTTTTGGCCACTTCATGGTCTCAGAAGGAGGGACAAGGATCCAGCATACGAACAAGCAGTTTAAGTTCAGACTTGAGAACAAATGTAATGGCAACTTTGAGCGGCCCAGACTTGAGCGCAGACCGTTTGATCCAGGAGTCTAATGAAGTCCGCCGCCAAAATCAGAGACAGATTGAGAAGGCCAAGGAAATGCTCCGGCATTTGGATGAGAGGCGAACTCATATCAGGTCAGCTAGGTGAGAAATCAGAATGATGTATTAATTTGATTTCTTCATAAATAATACTTCACAGCACGGAAAACTATTAGTAGTACACGTTTGTGGTACTTTGTTAAATTTGCGAAAGCCAAACAATAAATGCTTTTGTTCATGAAAACTAGCTCAGTGTGAAATCTCAGTGGAAATGACATATGCCATAGAGGGCAAAATATTGCTTTATTGCACTTGGCAGTTCTTTTGTTCGCTTAAATTGTGCTTACCTTATGGTGCTATAAATTTAAGCTAATAACACAAAATGGACATCGCTTTTTGGAGGATTTTCTCTATTTCTAAAAAGACAAGTACATAATCACCTCAGTGATATATTTCCTGCACATTCAAGGCATTAGAAATAAACCACTGCATAAAACTTCTTCCTATTTTAAAGAGAAACAAAACTCTTTGCCTGCAAAATACACTTTTACGATCTGGTTTATTTTTAAAGGAAATTTCATGAAGAGTCATAGTAATTCATGTATTTTGTTTGAAGGAAACACGACTAGTAGAATAATAATAAAACTCAGAATTCGATTTTTAGGTACAGAATCTTCACATTAAAATTCACAGCATCTTCTTCAGTGGCGTAAGACTAGCAATCGGCTCAGGCCAGAATACCTGAGCTCAATGAGTTGTAAATGCGCTGTATGAGACAAACAACACAATTATGCACTGAAACTTTTTTGTTCATATCTTTTTTCAACGTCATATTCTTTTTCTTTTCTTGCAGCCAACCTCTTCAAAGCAGCCAATCTCCTCGAAAATCTCATTCCAGTGAAACAGTGAGTCCAATACATTTCTTTCTGGCCTGTAAAACATTTTAATCACTATAATATCGTTGACTGGAATGTCATGGTTGACTGTTGATCATAAATCATGTTTAACTAAAAAAACTTCAGACAGACATAAACTCCTTTTCCTATATCTTGCATGCAGAACTTATGAGAAGTTATATGCTTCATGCTTTAGTTGTCGAAACAAAATTGGACTTTAAATTATCCATTTATTATCTTCCTATATTACTGTGATATACATGTATGTTAATTTAGATAATGAGGTAGTGCTTTGCCCTGTAAAAATGAAACCAATGAGAATTCTTTTGATTTCTTTTAAATGCATTTCATAATCCTTAAAATATTTTTTTTAGCAACATCCATGCGTAAGTGATACTGTGTATGATCTATAAAACTAAATTTAGTGTATACTTTGTAAATCATTCATATTCCGCATTAATTTAAATGGCATTCACGAGAATGATTAAGAGAACACGAAGGCATTGGAAACGCTTTTTTCAGCAAGCTTTCATTGAAACCTGCGAGGATTGTTGACATCAGCTCAAGCATCGTTGACGTCACGTGTTTTGGATATCATTTCATTAGCCCGACTTGCCCCAGGTGCCAGTAACAAGGGCTATGGGCTCTAATAATAGCAATTATATGTTTATAGTTTAAAAGAGCTGTAGAATTGATCAGACCAAAGGGCTTTAGGCTACTATCTGTTGCAGAAAAGGGCGGTAGGAGTTAATGTATATCATCAAAGACTAAAATATTTAACTTTTTTTCCCAGGTCAAAGAGAATCGCTTTTTGCCAACAGCGACCACCACCCCTCTGTCCTCGTCAGCTGAATTCAGGATGAGATTGTGAGTACTGTGATCTGTTAGAGCAGCGTCTTCTCCCTTAGTCACTCTGTTTTATATTTATTTATATAGGTTAGAGGAATCTTTTATAGAAAAAGTAAATAACAGATGCCTAAAAATAAATATGATGATAATATTTTTCCTGCGGTAAAAAAAGATACTGGGAATAACTTAGTCTCGTAGAAGTAAATAAAGTTTTAATCTTATCTCTTTGCAAAAAAATGTAAAATTCGCCATGTTTAAAAATTCTGACAAGGGAAAAGAAAGCGATTTGGTATTTTAATGTTTTCGTTTGAAACTAAATGGAAGTATGGAACTTCAATGTTCTCTAACGTCCAAGTAACTTGTAAATAAATTAAAAAGACAGAGTAATATGTAAGGGACATATTCAAAATTATGCCACTGTATGCAGCATTTGTAAGCATTACTTGTCTTTTATGAATGCTCAGTAGCACAGAACAAACAGTATAAAAAAATTGTGCAAGTTGTTGTTTTGCATGACCACTGTTTTTAAAATTTTTGAATAAGTGATCAATAAGAGACCATTTATTCCATCAGTTCCAGAGATCTAGCCCCAGGCCAAACCAGCTCTCCACGAGTACCTCTGTCTGCAACAGCCTCTCCAGCAATGTCATCTTTCACAGAATACGCTCGGGATCACCTGGTTCGAGGGCAGCGTCGTATTGACTCCTGGTCTGGCAGGCATCATCTTCCCCAGCATCAGCAGCATGGACAACATCACTCCTTCCTTCCCTCGAGTCAACACTACCCTGTGTCCTCTCACAGCCAGGCACGCGATCCTGACCATCACATTACTCATGAATTACCAAGGAGGCATGTTGATTCCCTGAGTTCTGTACCTCGTAATGAATCAGTGGATATCAACAAGGGACAGAAACATTCCTCCAGCTATGACAGAACACAAGCAGCTCCTAGCAGCAGCAGTTTTTCTGGTTCCCAGCATCTAAGGAGCAGATCCCTCAGTGCTGGACCCTATTCCACAAGCTCTCTAAGACCCTTGTCTTTGAACTATCCTGCACATCGCCATCTTCAAAACAGCATTCGTTCTGGAAGCCTCTATAGAGCAGCAGATAAGAGGCCTGAGGAACCAGGATCGTCATCAGCATCATCGCCATTTAGATCTCAGTCTGCTGGCCAGGGGGCATTAAGCCTTTATCATGGTTCTCGCTCAGTGCCCAGATACAGTGACTTTTACACTCGGCCATTGCGGAGTGCCTCAAATCCACCAGGAACATCTGCTGCAGGCAGCGCCAGCACTACCAGGACCATCTCAGACTACAACAGCCACACCTATTTTGATCCCACAACAGGCAAGGTCACTACCAGCTACACAAGGGGAATCACCACAAAAAAGGAGTCTCTTAATAGTGATGGTTCAGAAACAAAAGAAACAAATACAAACCCATCCAAAGTGAGACAGACTGTTCCACAACACTCTCGTGCTTCTGGAGACCGCTCAGTCACTTTCACGTCAATTCCAATAGGTACTGTTGCCACTAGGTCAAATGGCCAGGCCCCAGAAATGACAGGTGTGACCCCTCGCTCTGACACGCCCTCCTCTGTTCTATCCACCGACCTGAGTCTAACAGCTGTCTCTTCTGGCTCAGGAGCAGAGGCCACTGGAAGTTGATGTGTATTTGGGCAGAAGCCACTGGAAGTAAATCTATGTTAGGGCAGAAGCCACTGGGAATTGATATTTGTCAGGACAGAAGCCACTCATAGTTGATCTAGTACTCTAGGACAAATTTTTTTTAAAAGAAACCCCGAAAATGACAGAATTAGGGTAAACTCAGGATTACATGAAAAGTTAATACAATTACATTCATATGTATAAAGTTATAAAAAAGTTTGTGAAAAATAGGATTTTTGTAAATCTATCTTAATCAAGCAGTCAAAGCTTAGAGTTGTATTGAGCATCAGCTCCTCAATAAAAGAATGCCAACTGATTGTACTTATTTTTTGCCACTAACCTGCGATTTCTTTCTGATGGAACATAGAAAAACAATTTTTAAGAATCAAAATTATTATAGAAAACTTCCTTAACACTTAGCTCTGAATTCAGCTATAAGCTCACAGGCTTTACTGATGCAGACAATCTCTAAGTGCAACAACATAGACCAAAAATTTGTTTCACTGTATTTATGACCAACTAACGCACTCTGTGCTTCCATTGAGCTGTTGAGAAACTAAACCTGTTGATCAGACTGCTCTATATAATATAAACCTTATAAAAGCTTTTTTTGTTTTAGTATGATATAAAGAATTTCAAAGTTGATACTATTTAATATGGATTTCTATATGCTACGCTGTAAAATGGTCTTTATATTTTCTCTTTACCCTTATTCAATAGTATGTGAATGTTTGTTTGGGTTACAAACTTCAACTTTATGACCATACAATGTAAAATGACACATAAATGTTGAAACTGAAAAATAAAAAGCTGTGATAAAATTGGTCCATCCTCTCTCTATAGATTATGTACCAAACCTGAGCATAAATTCTTGTTTTTTCTGTGTATCATAAATTGATTATGATGGTATGTGGTTTTTTTTATATGTATCGTAAGTTAATTATAATGATACAGATTTTTTTTTATCTGGTTTATTATGCTGTACAGTTTAATTTTGAGCATCACTATGTTGTTGACCTCTGTATATATTGACAGCAGTTTATGGAAACTCTATAGAAAACATATTTTTCCTTTTTATTATCTGTTTCTTGTAATATATGTTTCAGTTTTATAATTTCTTTTGATGTTACGTATTGGGTATTTTCATGTCCTGTTTTTAAAAAAGCAGTAGTACAGACATTCAGTATTAATTATGCTGACAAATTTCACATATGTTTTTCTGTATGTAGGCTTTTCAAAATATAAGCTAGTATTCTTTTATATACAAATTTTTTTTCAGTTTATTTTTCTAAATTTTTTGTCAACATAAGCATTATATATAGCGATAAACATTTAAATCTCTTTTTTTCCAAGGAATTGTTGTATTGCTTTCCTCAATCAGTCTGATACATGAGGGATTCAAGACTATTCATTTATACCAGTACACACAAAAGATAAAATGATGCGTCTTTTGGCATCCAATCTGTGCCTAAAGCTGTGCCAGAAATAATATTGTATTATTTGTTTTAGTTATATAATCATTTCAATGTTTTATGGAAATGATTTTCTTGTCCTATACTTGCAAAATTCTCTGCAGTAAATCTGCATTGGTTTTCTTTTTAGCTTACTTGCATGTTGAAACCTTGAAAAAGCCAACCCTTTTATTTTATGTTGGGCACACAATGCACATTGTATTATGTACAAGGCGAATGGCATACCCTGTGATTTAATAGTTTCAAGATTTATCTCGTTCCGTCCAAAAACAGTCAACGTTATATCTTTTTTTATTTCCTTTTGTTTTTTTCTACTACAGTCATGCCACTTTTAGTTTTTTCTAAAACCTGTATTATTTTTATTGTTGCTTTACTGGTTGTATCCTTGGAATCAATTACCTGAAGTTTTGTTTTAAGATACCTCACATATGCAAATACTCTGAACTTTACAAAATGAAAATAAATCATGATGTTTATTATGCTGATAATAAGAGTAACAATAATAACATATAATTATAAAAGTATTTACTATTAAAGTGATTTTAACTAGTGTACCAACAATTTTACAATATGTATCAACTTTTGCTAATCTTTAGTTTCAATTTCCTCAATTCATTGTTTGAGAATCAAACAGAGCATTATTGTAGACTTCACATGTGGATCAGTTACCTTAAGAATGGCATGTTTTGGTAGAATTTTGTTTAGTTTAGTTAAGATCTCCACCAATATAACTTTGTTTGGATGAATTGAGAACTTTATCGATAACATAATCTGTGCTGCTAAGCAAGTAATCATCTAAATCTGGAACAAGAGGGCAACTTTGAAAGCAAATACTGAAGAAATTTTCTGTTTTGCAGCTAATACAAAATGTAATATTGTAAAATATACAATATAATAGCATTTTATAACAAATATGATATATTATTATTATCATCTTTATGCCTATGTTAAAAATAAAAGAAAATTAAACTTTACATTAGTTTGCTTAGATTCAGGATAATCATTTATGTAGATGTCTGTGTAGAATTTTATGTTGTTAGCATAATTAAAGCACCCAGAATTAAATGTATTTTTTTTAAGACAAGGCAAATAGTTTTGCTTGGGGAAGAAAGTAGAATAATGACATGCAGTTTGCAATTTACCTTCTTGTACAGATCTGAATAAAATAGTGAATAAAAAAAATCAAGTTTGCTATCAATTAGCGTGAAATAAAAATTGATTCTTCTTTTAAAGCTTTTGTACATATAGTGCTCAGTGTAGGTGTAGTTCTACTGCCTGATAGTCTTGTAAAGACACTGACGAAGATCCAAATCCGATTATTTCTTTCACTTGAATTTAGTGATAACCTAGTGTGACGCCTTATGATTTTAGGTTATAAGAATGAGAAGATGTTGCCAGCTTAGTTAACCAGTCAATATTTAACAGCCCCAAAATATTGTAGGGTGGATACAGGAACAAATGTGTAAGGAATTATCATACTGAAACAATGCTATGTAAAATTACTTTGAATATGCAGGGCTTAAGCATCACTTATCCTCAAAAAAAACAGATGTTTGTCTCATCATTCGGTTTTTTTTCATTAATGTTTCTTTGTATCGCTGCTATAAAAAGCTGTAAAATTTTCTTTGATTTGTAAATAATATCAGTATTCTCCAAATTTATTTTTGAAAGTTGGTTAACATGTACTTAAAATAAATATGACCAAAACATAGAAATATACAAGTTTAAATACACGCCATACTTACTTTCTGTAATTTTTTTTTTTTTGCTTTTTACAAACATTTTGCATTATATAATATTTAGTTAAGGACATGTAATGATTAAAAAAAAAAAATCATGATATCAAGTACAGAATTAAAATATTTTGCCTAAAAATATAATGGCTCATATGAATTTGGTTTAATCGAATGTGATGAAAAGTATTGTATTATTAGAAAAATATTGTTTTGTCTGAGCTGTATGAATATATGTAGTGTACTGTTTTTATGAAATGTATGGTACCAATATGGGCTGTAGTGTGGCAATGAGGTGTATGAAGAATTTACGAGGTGTGTGGTGGCTGTAGTGTGGCAATGATGTGTATGGTGAATTTATGAAGTGTGTGGTGGCTGTAGTGTAGCAGTGAGGTGTATGGTGAATTTATGAAGTGTGTGGTGGCTGTAGTGTAGCAGTGAGGAGTATGGTGAATTTATGAGGTGTGTAATGGCTGTAGAGTAGCAGTGAGGTGTATGGTGAATTTATGAGGTGTGTGGTGGCTGTAGTGTAGCAGTGAGGTGTATGGTGAATTTATGAGGTGTGAGGTGGCTGTAGTGATACAGTGAGGTGTATGGTGAATTTATAAGGTGTGAGGTGGCTGTAGTGTAGCAGTGAGGTGTATGGTGAATTTATGAGGTGTGTGGTGGCTGTAGTGTAGCAGTGAGGTGTGTGTGTATTTATGAGGTGTGTGGTGGCTGTAGTGTATCAGTGAGGTGTGTGGTGTATTTATGAGGTGTGTGGTGGCTGTAGTGTAGCAGTGAGGTGTGGTGTCGGTGGGGAGCGCACAGTAACTGCGACATCAGTCCTTCTAGTTAGCCATGACAAGTCGCGTCGCCTCCAGTGTGGGCCTACGCTAACAGTGAGGTGTGATGGCTGTAGTGTAGCAGTTATTGTGAGGTTTATTTATTAGGTGTGTGATGGCTGTAGTGTAGCAGTGAGGTATGGTGGCTGTAGTGTAGCAGTGATTGTGGGGTTTATTTATTAGGTGTGTGATGGCCGTAGTGTAGCAGTGAGGTATGTGGTGGCTGTAGTGTAGCAGTGA
>BLXT01006579.1:693579-703947 GCA_019648995.1 Plakobranchus ocellatus | reverse complement strand
TTTAACCGGGATGCAAATTTCTAGTAATCTCCATAGGGCATCATTATGCAATAAAAATACTGGGCTTTAAATTTTCATGAAGTATAAACAAATTGACGCCCACACTACCCTTTGATGGGAACATAGCAAACCAAAACAGAAGATCTAATACACCATCACATTATACTTTCGTCGACTGGCATTTTTCTCTTTTATCCTCAAAGAGACTACAGATCTAATGAGATACTTGACGGAACTTCATAAAGGGTTTTATTTTCCTAAATACAGAACTTTCCTAAGAGCCGAGGGTTTTTTTTGTTAAGAGTAATTGGAACAAATAAGTAAAACAAGCTGGCGGAATCTCTGAATTGTAAAGTAAAAAGTCACATTAGAGAAACTTAAATCACGTAAACAAAAGCGAAAAGCAGCAGAACTTTGGTTATAAGACTTACTGAGATGAACAGTAGATCCAAAATATTAAAATAATCTACATTGTATCTGTTTATTTCATGCAGAAACCGTGAAGGTTACAGAAAACAACAGACTTAGGCAATATAAACCCATAACGAGGCATGAACAATATTAATATCAACAGAATTCCTATGACTATAAGTATTATCAGTAATGATGTCTAACTCAAGGAAATTCATTGTCATAATTTTAATAAAAGCCAGAACTCATGTAACCTCTTTCTATTCCACAGATTAGTGGGCAAACAAACAAACAGACACCCATACAGACACGAACTACAGAACATTCCATGCGAGTCTTTCAGGTTACGAATAGACAAAGGTACATAACTCCACCCTTCTCTATGAAGCTAATAAACAATTACTGAGTTAATCCCCTTCCTCATAAGCCTAACGCCCCTCGCAATTCGTCATGTGTTACCAAGTTGGAATGATAATTAACTTTGGCATTATTTGATACCCAGTGGGCAACACAGCCTTTCGTTGAATATTGATTTAGACAAATACAGCTGTTTAGATGGGCTGTCGAGTACAGAGTTATAAAGTTTAGTAATATTGGAAGAGAATAGAAAACGAATCACACTTTCCTCTCTTCTGGAGATTATATAATCTTTTATCGCTTTATGTCTTGCACTTCATATATCACATATCACGAAAAACAAAGGGGACGTAAAACCAAATTTCTTTCTTGCACATTATTTATATTAGTGCAAAAAAAAAAAAAACAAAAACAAAAAAACATGGAGAAATTACATAATTATTGTTAATATTTTTGTTCTTGAGGTATTTGACAATATATTTTTCTACAAAATTATAATTGTTTGTATCCGAGACACAGGCATGACTTTGCTGATGTCAGACATTTCGGCTCTTATCGAACTGTATATAAGGTGGTTCATAGCAGGGCAACTTCACTAACACAGGATCAGCGAGATACTTTGTGTATCAAGGACTTGGCTTCATTTTTTTTACATTGATAACATACCAGTTATTTTGTATAGAGTCTAAGACACCTTTTCACATTTCTACAAAATAATTATTACTTTAAAAAGATCAAGATTTGATTTTCGAGATTGAAAGATAAAACTCATTTCACTCTAGACTTAGAGAGAGTCGGTATAGAGATAGGCTTGAGAAAAGTTACTGTTAAGGATAGGTGACTCTGCGAATCTTTTAATTGTACGATTGTCTGTGCATTTCAAATCATATCTTGGTTTTTATTATAATAGTCTTTTGCGTGTTGTCCCTTTGCAAAATGTGTCTTTTAAGAAGATAAGACAGAAAAAAATTTCCGGTAAAGACATATCATTTTGTTTAANNCCCCCCCCCCCCCTTTCTCTCTCTCCCTAGCTTTCCACTCCTCCTCGCGCGCTCTTTCTCTCTCTCTCTCTCTAATTATCCCAAAATATCCCCATGTACACCTCTCTATCTCTCACTCGCTCGCTCGCTCTTTTATGAATGTATGCGATTTTTATACATCTTGCAAACAATCCTCTCACCCTCAACATATCACAGTGAGGCATAGTAATTTTTCAATAATCGCTTTGTATTATAAAACATGATACTCACAACTGATATCATTCAAACCTAAAAAAAAAACAAAAACAAAAAAAAAACAAAAACCAGAAGAAAAAAAACGAACAATACAAGCACTATGAAGACATTTTCGACGAATCTTTATTTAATATCTTCACCGAAACAAAATTCTGTCAGATCTTTTTTTTCTAAACAATGAAAAAGGCAGCAGCATGATTAGACACGATTATGGCACAGCAATGGCTAGAGAACATGCATCTTTACACTGGAATCTCAGTCCGGACTTAAGACAGTTTCCCAATGTTTCCACTCAGCACTAAATGGTGGCTAGGTCTCCCAAAACCCACCGGGAAGTAAAGGCGGGGAGGAAAGCAGTAGCAAACTAATTCAGAGCGTCGTATGCTTAGGAAAATAAGACCCTACTCCTCGTTATCCTATTAGACCATACACTTTACATCTTTATACTCAATATATGCCTAGAACTTTTTCTGTTCTTTTTTTTTTTTAGATGTATTTCCCATTACAGGAAGAGTGGAAACTCTTTCTTTCATTTTGTATCCTAATAGTTATTTCTGCTCCGAAAAGATTATAATTCTTGTCTATTTGAGTGTTTGATCCTGTTAATTAAAGCCCTCTAACGCTCTTTATTGCTACAAATCATGAATCCATTTGGTTTTTTCCATCAATAAAATCAACAATTTTTACTTAGATATTTCGTTCTTGAAGTTGAAAATATAAATTGCCTACTCGGTGGTTTTATTTTTTAACTTTCTATTGGAATATGTACACTTTCTAGGCTAGTGCTCTTACTTTCTATTGGAATATGTACAATTTCTAGGCTAGTGCTCTTACTTTCTATTGGAATATGTACAATTTCTAGGCTAGTGCTCTTACTTTAAGACGATATTTTGTGGGGTGAAATTGGAGCACTTTGGAATTCGAGTCTTTTTCTTACTTTCATTAAATATTAAATCATGAACTCCACATTGCTTACATATAAGGCGTCAACTTTTTAGGCCTTAACATTTTGGTGATTATCATTTTATAAACCAAAGATCTTAACTCACTTCAATCCTCAGCTAAAAGGGAAACAATCCTCATTATTAAAACAATTGATTTCGGTAATTTTCTGATGAACAAATAATTTGGTCTTTACTTTTAGAAGTCAAGATGTTAAAAATATCTTTAGAAATCTCAATTTTATTTTTCAGAAAAGGCGTACGGACGAAAGGCCATTACTTAGACGTTGGCCACTCTAAAAAGGCCTTTGTACAAGTCGAGAATAAAGGGGTCGCCAGACTGAAACCCGAACTATTCCCCATTCTCTAACATCTAATTAGTAGATTCTAACGAGAAAATACCCAAAATTAATTTTTTTTTCAATGGCAAATTAAACTATTTCAACGAGGAAATACGTAAATTCAACTCCTTTTTTTTTTTTTTTTTTTTTTAAAAAGATTTCTCAGAAACACGGCAACCTTGGAAAGGAACGGCAACTTTTGTAGATAAAGCAGTTATCCCCCTTCAAACCTCATGCTCATCAATTATTCCTTTACCCTGCAAGGGCTAGGGGTCAAAACTAGCCAACAGCTACAGGTTCTCTTCCATTGGTCAATTATGTCAGCCCGATCTTCCTTTAAGAGCTTTTGGTTCTCAGTGAGACCTTGACCCCTTCTTCATAAATTAGTGATTTGCTTCACAATGATCTGAAACCACTTAATCACTTTGCTCGTAAGGGAGACGCTCTCTTGCTAACCATTGCAAAAAAATGGGAAATGCTCTGGTTATTAGAGTAGGTATGCTTCATTAATTACAATCGCGGACTAAATGCCCTATTGCCGGTTCATGAATTAAGCAGAAAACTAAATTAACATGTAACAAAATTATTGGCCAGAGTTTATCTTTTATACAATTTGCGCAATGTTGTTTTTTTTTTTCTATCAATATGATGAAAAGAGAACAAAACTTATGGAATTATAATTTTAGTGAACAAAGTGAACAAAAAAGGAAATAAAATAACAATATACATGCTGAATGAAATACAAGGTAAACATAAATTAGAACTGAATTTTGTAGCTTCTTGAGAAAATGTTAACAAAAAAATAAATAAATAAATAAAAATAATGCATTGTAACTGAGGGTTGAAAGGTCAGGAAAAAATATCATTACATTATTTAATATATTAACAATGCGGCCCTGCCTTCATACGGTTAATTCATAAAAATATATAAATCTTTTGTATTATTAAACAATACCAATTATATTACTGTAAATTCATCCTCAATATACAAATAATGCTTCAAATTGTTATTGTTTTTGTCTTCACATAGGATGGTCCTGCATAATGGTTGGCAAAGGCAGGTCTGGATTATAATTTTTCTTCGGTTGTATCATGAAGTTAGGAGTTGCGCCAGTTGCCTACGGTTTACTGGACTAGCAGGTGTCCTAATATCTGAGCTTCCTAAAGGCGACTCTCTTGTATTTGCACTAAAAATAAAAGTACATAATTAAGTTAATACCAAAAAAAAAGAAAAGAAAAAATAAACGAAAAATAAATTAAACAAATAATAAGTTAAGACAATCCACTTTAAAGATTTCAACTATGCGCTGTGAAACTCAGATAGATATCCAACATTTCAAAAGTCAAGGGGGTAAAAAGCTGATTATATGCTTTTTTAAGATAAACGATGGCAATCTTTTCTGACCGCCTCGATACTCTTTACCCCCACCCCCCACCCTTACACACAAAAACTTTCCATTCCTCCTTATGTGTTCATAACACGTTTTGGAAATGCGATTCATAGACATTAAATACAACAGAAGATGTTATTAGGAAGAGCCAGTAGAGACGATATGTATTTCGGCCACTAATAATGAATTTCAAAGAAAGTTTACAACACAACTCAAACTACTGGTACCTGTCAGTTGGCGGAATCTATTTTTTCATGATTATCATAAACACAAAATAAATGCAACACACGCAAGAGCGTATAGTTTACTTTGTATTTGTAATAAGAAAAGTTTCGGAACCGTAAAAAAACCGGCAATATTAAAAAAAAAATCCATTATTTACTAAGGAACAGAAAACCCATACAGATATTCCAGCTCAAAATAATTATAATGTTCGGCAGTGGGTCTATGTACTAGAAAGTGACATATATTTATGTGTTTTAGAATTCTATAGATTATAGAATAATCATAATGAAAAACATTTGGAAATTGTGTACAGTGCAAACATTTGAGTGGATTTATTTAAGATAATCATACATAAACAGACATAAGGGGAAAACAGCAAGAAAGTAATGCTAAAACTTTTCACAAATATTTACAACACAAATAAAAGCAATCATAGGAAATAATAAAAAAAAGTGTGATACAAAATGCTTGATGCTTTTGTGATGGGAAATTCAAAGTTATATAAAATGTGAGGACACGACGCCACAACTATCATCAGAAAGAATTGTTATAACAATACTTCTCATGGAGCTAGAAATGATGAAAGAAGGCCAAGGTTTCTTATTTGCTTCTCATAAATGTTGCGAGGAACTTAGGCGATATAAAACATTAACCGAAAGCTTCAACTTCTCTTCTAATGCGCCGAGGAAATAAACACTATATTGCAAGGGATCTAAAGCTGGCGTTGTCATAATTATATCAAAAGACGGCAGGCGAAATCTCACGAAGCCTTTGGTCAATTACAATTATTACAAATGCCTGATTAAAAATGGCGGCTGCCCGAGTTGGGTGTAAAAAGTATCACAGCCTCCTGGTAATTTATAGCTCCATGAGAATGGTAAATAATTCTTTTTATATATGGCACATATTGTGGGAGGTTTTCATTTCCCTTTCGGTTACATTCAATAAGATGCGACATTTGGCTCAATGCCCAAAGTAAATATAAAACATTTTAAAATGTGAAAAAGGCTCAAGAAATTTTCACCTGAATTTCAAACCAAGTGTGCTTTCTATTATGAAAGAAATGTGATTAATCATTACAAATCTTAAAACTGATGAACCAGGTAAAGTCCCATGGTTAGTTGTCGTGTGCACAAGCAATAAATAAAAGTTCCACCACCACTATTTAAAAATTATGTGCACAAAAATTAAGAATAGCCTCTCTTGGGCGTAGTACCGAGTACAGGATATAATAAGCATTCCAAATTCGGTAAAAAAAAGAGCACTTCAAGCTCTGCAAAAAAATTCAACAAATAAGAGTCAAACCCGATGTCAAAGAATTGTTCATCAATGGTGCAAAATAGGCATTGGAGCAATCAATCTGTGCATCATGGCATGCACCATATGTGACCAAAGTTTTGCCTCCATCACCAAAGCTGTGCAACATCATTTTTTGTCCCTCTCATGTGCTGTCCAATGTGTCAGGTGATTGTTCGTACTTTGGCGTGCGCGAAAAGCCAAACTATCCACTGAGCCTGTTCGTGTCATAATATTCTTTAAGCTTCGAGTATGACACCCTGCGACTAGTCGTCGCCTCCTCCGAAAACAATGTGTTTTCCTTACCGCCATCTTGTGAAGCGGTACCATTTCCGTCATGCGCTTCGCCCCCGTCTGCTGCAGTCAATTGACTGCGCCCCCTAGACTTCCGGGAAGGTTCTTCCGGGGCGGGAGTTTCTCTATTAGTTGTAGGTGCAGTTGTAGAAGAGTGCACTTCCTGTAGATCCTCCTCGGTGTCGGAATCTGAATGGTCGGCAAAGTGAATGGACAGTTGGGAGTCAAATCCAGGGGTCAAGAGGGAAAAGGAAACATGGATTTGTTTCCGACCAGACGTGCTTCATTTGCAGCAAAATTAAAAATGATTTAAGATAAATTAAAAAAAAATTGTTTGAAAGAAGCTGACATTCAAATAACTCCCTTCACAGGCTTTACTTCTGTAAAGTGCATAAGTATTTGATACTCCAGCAACATTATTTGTGACAATTTAAACTGAAATTGAAAAACAAAGCTTTTCTTTAACTTGTCTTCTGGATTGGGTTATTTTCACTTTCTTTGTCGAAGCAAATCAAATTCCTGTTAGGTTATAGCAGTAACATTAGAAAAATGTGATATAGCCGTGAGCAATACTTTCTTTGATCATTCTGACATGGAAAAACAGAAGATGCCATAGGTGAGAAGGTTGCGTTAGATAGTTTTAGTTTTGTGCCTTTTGTCTTGTCTTGTAACTTCTACATGTAAACACAATCTATTGGGTGTTGGTGATTACGGTTTGAAATAAAATATAAAGATGCTTCCCGGATTTTGTCACTATTAGAAAAGGAAGATGTGGATATTTGATGCATTAGCCATATATGATAGAATAAGGATCATATTTGTATTGGTGTGTAATGCTCATATTCAGAGTTATGTGCCCTAATGGGCAATGCATACCTGATCGAATCGACTCTGTAGTGAGAAATGCGAGGATACCGTTAGAGACATGCATAAAACGCTTCATTGACAGACAGAGATATAGCAGTATGCACTATTGATTTCCATAATCCTTTCTCTCTTCAAAAATGTTGTTGGTTAGTTTTTCAGATTAATCGATGAAGATAAGCTAGAAACCGTTGCTGTAAGAGACATTGACTTGATCGAATAAAATAACTATACTAGCGATATTATTTAATTTATTGTTGATTAGTAGTAAGACCAAGAGTGACCTTTTTAATTTTGCAAAAAAAAAATATATATTTGTTAAACATTATTGGTTCCAAGTTATCAAATTCGAAAAAGTAAACAACAACAACAACAACAACAACAACAACAACAACAACAACAACAACAACAACAACAACAACAACAACAACAACAACAACAAAATACTGCTTTGCACAATTTCATATTTTAAAATTGTGTTTCAAAGTTTTTTTTCCCTTAATCTGAATTCCATCATTGGTTCTTCATTAGTCACAAACCTCATATTATAATTGAAATCGTTAGTCAAGAAAAAGAAGTAAACAGGAGAAGAGCATTAATACGAGAGAAGAATGATGCGTTCACAAGTTCTTTATAAGGTTAGACGAAGATATTAGTAAAGCGCTTATACTCAAGCAAATGTCAATGGTTATAAAAACAAAGTCAAGAAAAAGCTCTAATCACAAAACAAGTACAAACTACATAAAACACAGAAATATCCAGATCATGCACATGCAAGATCTACTTAAACTACACATTGATTGAGATTTCAGCTGCAGGGCTTCTGATTTCTGTATCAAGATAAAGAGACATCAGTCACACCTTGTCTCTCTTCAACTGAAAGTCTCATCATCGACTTTCTGTCCGTCTCGTCTGTATTGCACGAGTACAGATCAATTAATACTTGACCGTGCAACATCATACACATTTAGAAAAAGAGTGCAAAACAACGACACAGAACATACAAGGGAATCACAGCTTTGCCAAAGATGTCTACAGAGAGACAGATAAACCAAAATCAAGAATACTTTCACTTTCTTCAGCTTCATCATTTTTACTCCCAACAGACATGACGCTCACTGTCAGTGAAAAGCAATACAGAGGTAACATACGAGTGAAATATCTTGCTGCACACGATCTTTGGTCTCTCTAATTTCAGTGGTTATTGAACACAAACCCTCCAACTTACCTAGTGTGTGGTTCTTCTCTGGCACTTTGTCTATACACGGGAAGCCTCCACACTCGGAGAAGCAGAGTGACTTGTTGAGGTAGAGGAAGAAGACGATCAGTAACAGCACGAAGAAGAGAACAGCTACCAGGAAGATCACCGCCTCTAGAGGAACTGTCGGGGATAGAGAGTGAGAGAGAGTGAGAGAGAGTGAGAGAGACTGTTATTTAACAGTAGAAGATGGAATGTTCTGTTTTAAAGTGAATGATTTATTGTTTTTAGCCATCACCATATGACTTTAGATCAAATAAATCGATACTAGAGAAATAAATGCAACTGAGCAATTTATATTACTTTATTGGCCTGATTTATTCGATACAAGTAATCGATAGGTTAACTCAATAGATGTCAAATGGTTAGTAAGTCAGAAATTGAGAAAGTATATGAACTTTCATGGTCGGAAGTCACGTCACAACACAACATGCATTGTGCAGCCAATATTTCAGCAAATTTGGCTCAAGTTGAAAAAAAAAAGGAAGAAAAAAAAACCTTTAATCTATTAGTTTCCAACAGAAAAAAAACCTTTAATCTATTAGTTTCCAACAGAAAAAAACCCTTTAATCTATTAGTTTCCAACAGAAAAAAAACCTTTAATCTATTAGTTTCCAACAGAAAAAAAGCCTTTAATCTATTAGTTTCCAACAGAAAAAAACCCTTTAATCTATTAGTTTCTAACAGAAAAAAAACCTTTAATCTATTAGTTTCCAACAGAAAAAAAGCCTTTAATCTATTAGTTTCCAACAGAAAAAAACCTTTAATCTATTAGTTTCCAACAGAAAAAAAACCTTTAATCTATTAGTTTCCAACAGAAAAAAAACCTTTAATCTATTAGTTTCTAACAGAAAGCTTACTACTAAACAGCCAAACAGAGAGCGAATGCTGCAGATAATATTGTCATCAATACATTCAGTTCAAGACAGGCGACACATGGTGTTCGATATATTTGTTACGATTAAATATACTATCCCAAATTAGATTAAAGCGCTGCAAAACCGTTGTGTTATAAACGATTACTTCTATGTCTGTACTCTATAGGTCTTTCACGAAACCGGGCTTAGAACCGATTCCAGATTCGACAGTTTCATACTATCGATACGATCCCGAGATCGACTCTAAACAAAGTAAATGAATGTGAGGGTGACGAAAGTTATTCTGAAATCGTTCAAATTTCCATTTTTATTGGCGCAGCGTTTTAATAATTCAGAACCTTACACGTCAGTAACAGTATTTTGTTTCTTTAAGAGTCAGATCTAAAGCTGATGTAGCAATGATTTTTTGTGTGACCCATCTTTCTGTATTTATTGATCCAAGAAGCTTATATTATTCAGGTCTGTCTATATTTCAGTTTCCAATATATTTCATTCTTGTGCCTCGCTGTTTTTACCATTTAAACTGAGAATAACAAGCTAAAATGTTGTATGAGAATTGTTGTGAAGGAAAACAATACACAGTCAAAGCATTCCTTAAATATTTAAAAGAGATTGACTGTTTTATGGGTAAAGTGTTTTTGCATGTTTCCTAGATCACTAGGAATTATATTCTCGAGTTTATCAAAGAAAGAAAGTCGAGGTTTGATTTCGGTTTGAAAACTTTTTAGAAAGAGAAAGAATGAGAGAGAGAGAGAGAGAGAGAGAGAGAGAGATGTGAAGAGAGAGAGAGATCTGAAAAGAGAGAGAGAGAGAGAGATGTGAAGAGAGAGAGATCTGAAAAGAGAGAGAGAGAGAGAGAGAGAGAGAGAGAGAGAGA
>BLXT01006579.1:656823-672573 GCA_019648995.1 Plakobranchus ocellatus | reverse complement strand
TATTCCTCACTCTGTTGCTGCTGTAATACAATATTCTGTAGACGCTCGGCTCCACCAACAGTCTCCCTTACAGCATGTAACCCTTCAAGCAGTTTATAGAGCTAAAGAACAAACAATGCTTTCTTTTCCCTTTCAACATTTATTTTTAACCTGGACTTCTTTCTTCTCAAATTTGCAGCAAAATCGATATATTCACGGATCTAAAAAAAAACAAAAAACCTACCCGATATTTCCTGTTTGCAAAAAATAGATATCAGTGACACATACAATAAAATAACTAGGAAGAAGAAAGAGAAAGCCAGAACTATTTAGGCTTAGTATCATACTGATTAACGTAGCGCATCCAAAGAAAAACTTAATTGATTGAAGGGTTGTTTTTTAATCACACATATTTAACGTTCAAGGTGAGTTTTCAGCCTAAGCTTTCGTGGTGAGACATACCTAAAATAGTTTTGCCCCCTAAGTCAGTAAGCAAATAATGCTGAGACAAAGCAGCTTAGACAAAGGACACTAAAATAAGAGAAGGCAAAAGGCAAAGAGAAAAAAAATAAATAGCCTGTAATATGCCCGTACACTGAGGAGATAATCGCCTTGATATTCTTGTCAAAAGAAGGAAAGAAGGAGTCACTGCAACAGCGGGGGATTGAGAAGATTTATGGGTGTAACTGTGTGTGTGTGTGTGGGGGGGGGGGGGTTGGAAAGGAACTTCAAACGAGTTGTTTTTCTGATACATCTCGAAAGTAAAAGTAGACTCTAACCCCTTTCAATTAATTATCTCTGCAACTCTAAAGCAAAATATTGGCAACTAAAAGACAACATGAAAAAAAATTTTATACATTCTTACATTTTGCTTCTTGATTGTTGTTGCCTAAAAAAGTATGAAAGGAGTGAATATAAAATTGAATAATTATTGTGTCCCGGCAAACATGTTGGTAACCACTGAGATCATACACATACTGAGACAAGCTCTTGTGATTCGTTGTTGTGAGGATGAGTAGATGCAGAAACTGTGCTATACAGCTGAATGAATCTAAAGCAAGGAGCCGATCATTCAGATCTTGGCTTAGCTTTAGATGATTTAACTTTAAAAATATCAACTTTTAAAATTAATAACAAACATCATCTCTTTCCCTCCCTCTCCTTCTTTATTTTCGCTAAGAATAAACTTTATTGACGTCAAAAAGCGTTCTCACGACTTTTCAAAATGCAGTCACTTAAAGATCTACCCAGGAAAGTCTAAGATATTAAACACAGGACCCACTAGGCTGTATAGCGAATGTTTGAATATGTAGTGACAGCTTTTGACATATCTAAACTTTACGTATCAAAACAATGATAAAGTTGGAATAAAAAACGTGGAAGTTCGAAAAAGGTAGGCGATACTAACATTCACGAACCAAAATAAAATGTGTAATGGCTGTAACATCAGCAGGAACTTTAATGTAAGGTAGTTTGACCCACATGTCAAACAGCTTCAGAGCTTTATCCACACCAATAAAATATTAAGGGACATTGTGTGAAAGGGGGTCATTAGTAAAGCTCAGAATAGAAATAATAACAAAGCTTGTGGTTTTTTTTTTCTTCTAGCAATTAGCCTGGTACAGGGTGAAAAGGGCATTTATGATGATAATGATCTCTCTCTCTCTCTCTCCCCGTCTCTCTGGCCTCCTCTTTCCTACATCTCTCTCTCTCTCTCTCTCCGTCTCTCTGGCCTCCTCTTTCCTACATCTCTCTGTCTCTCTCTCTCTCTCTCTCACATACACATAATTAATCTTAATTACTTTAGAAGACCTCATGCATTCCACACTGGCTCACGCCCTCACTTGTCGCCCCGCGATGCATGAACCCACATTAAACAGTGCCCAGTGTGCTATACCATGCCCATGCTCTTTGCCGCTGTCACACAACGGGTAGGCATCGGATACAAAACTGGTGAAAAAAAAAATACACAACAGTGATAAACACACACGCTCAGACACCCAATGTGACACATCTGGATGTTTGATATTGTCTATCCGTGCAGTTACTTCACGTAATACCCAGTCCTTAGTTTGTGACATAATATACCCGTTTACACGTAAAGGTAGAAAAGTTAACTTATAAGAAACCTTTAGCATAAGGCAAATTGATGTGTGCTATCTTCCTCCTCTGCTATGTTTGTATCATAGAAAGAGAATCCAAAAGTGCAGAGATAGGAAACTATTAAGCTATGCACATACATGGATAGATAAAAAATCTACAACTAAATAAACTGATGGGGAAACGGAATGATGATTCTACTAAAAAAAAGAGACAGAAAACGATTTAAAAAAGAGATATTTAGACTTACGCTAGTGTGTGTGTGTGTGTATGAGTGTGTGTGAGAGAGAGATAGAGAGAGAGAGAAAATGAGAGACAGAGAGACGTACAGACAGGCAGAGAGTGAGGTGAACAGAGAATGTGGCACTGGAGTAAGACTAGGGCACCTTATTTGTGCTAAGCAGGTTTTCTCTGCTCCCATGTGGTCCCTGTTGACACGTTGTCCCCCAGCAGGAGGTGAGGTAGGGTTTCCACTCACAATCATTCCTCCTGGTACAAAATGTGGCAGATCACAACTTTGTTGTTTCAAGCTTTTATACAAGTAGAGAAGACAGGCAGGTGGAGAAGAGGAGGAAGAGAGAGAGAGAGAGAGAGAGAGAGAGAACCAGAAGGAAGGAGAAAGAAAAAAAATGTAAATTCTGCTATAAAATGAACAGAGAAGGCAAATACGCGATAATGTGAAGAAAATTCCAATTTGCAAGAACTTATGGTAGCAATAAGACGGCAAATTTCCATAGCTAACCAAGCACACACTCGGGAGATGACGCTGAAAAGTGGCCAGAAATTGAATTTCTACATCGTTTATTACCTACACTCATTACACCCTCAATATAGCTACAGCGGTCTATCAAAGTTATGGAAATGTGGCACAGCGTGAGAGAATTAGGTGAAATTGAGAGAGAGAGAGAGAGAGAGAGAGAGAGAGAGAGAGAGAGAGAGAGAGAGAGAGAGAGTGATAAAAAATTACGGACAGAAATGGAAACATTTCTCGGAGCCAGGATGCAATTTTATCCTCAATTAAAGATGTTAAGACCCGAGAAGCCAAGCTTATTCAGCGATTTTAACATTTAGGCTTGGCAGCACGAGGCACGATTAAGCTTACTTGCGATGGATATCTTGCTGATATGAAAGTAATCGACGCTGCCCTTGTTTATTGTATATGCAAAAGTTTTACGTTTGAAACAATAAAGCAAGACAAAAAAATTAGAGTCCCATATTGGGAAGAGCGTTAGACAAAAGGAGTATATCTATATACGGCATTTTAAGATAGCTTGCCTTTGCTGTCCTCGCTGCCTTTACTTTCGCCTGGTTGTAAGAGACTTAGCTAGCAGAAGGAGTTGATACAATTGGTTAATTTGTTTTTCGATTGGGAAACCTCTCGTGGGGTAACCAAGTGCCTTACAATTTCTGTCACCGCCCACTCCATTCGAGCAAGCGTGTAGTAATGTAACAATATTTTGTGATGTAAAATTTTAAGTACCACACATTTTTTTTTTAGAAACTCCAGCTTTTAATGTTTGGTTCCAATAACCCTGATATGTAGATTAGCAGGCTACGCTCTTTTGCCTTGGGCTTACGTATCTTCTATAGTATATACTTTGTGTGGATCCCTGGCAACTGAACCAAATGTAAACAACTGCAGGACCTAGACTAGGTAATCGGATATGTTAGCAGGATGTGTTGTTAACATATCGTATTTCAAAATGCATGGTGAAAAAAAAATCGATATTTGTTCCATATGTCAAAATAAAACCAATATCAAGTCCAGCTATATTGCTATAGAAAGATAGAGGGAAGTTTGTTTTATTTATTTTCCGCACATAGCCACTGCGTTGAACGTGATCTCAGGTATTCAGGCCCCCGTCAGATAGGGGCTTCAATAGCAGGACAAAAAATTGAAAACTGTTGAACTACTTTTGCTCTGATTCTTTCTCCCTAACACACACACACACTCTCTCTCCTTCCCTCTCTCTCTCTCTCCCTCCCTCTCTCTCTCTCTCTCTCTCTCTCTCTCTCTTATTATTACTATCTATTTTCCTCTTTTATCTCTCTTTTTCCTTCTCTTGCCACCTCTTTTTCTGTATTTTCATCCTTTTCTTTCACAATTCCTCTTTGCCAACTTAAGTGCCTGATAATCTATAGCCACATTAGCATTTTGTGTATGACCTTTGGTGTAAACCACAGAGAAGCCGAGTCTGTGGAAAACATGATCACACCATCCTCATTCCCTCTGGAAGCTGACCTTCTGTTCTTTACCAGATACCCGTTAACCTCTTGTCCTGACCTTGACCCTAGAATGTCGCAGGTCAATCCGACTGCTCTTACAGAGCCAATGTATACTTGTATCTCACTTATTTACGATAAATGAATAAAAAAGATTTAGAAAAATGAGAAAAAAATTAGATGATTTGATCAATTATTCAACCTGCATATAAATTATAATTTGCCTATGATTGTACTAGAGCTAAGCCTCTTAGAATGTAACTGCTAATGACTAGAGTTGCAACAATTCGCTGGCTCAAGTCCAATGAGAAGAGCCCTTTCATCATGAGCGTCACTTTGTTGGACCAACTGAGCCGATTTGTTGAGCGTCTTCCGATCAGCTCCTCCCCTCCTCTCTCAGAGCCCCAAACTCAAAGCATACAATGATATTTCGCCTACCGTTTCCCTGCTTGGGTTTCCTTCGAAAATATATAATTATTATGAATGTGTTTTCTTCTTCTTGATCGGTTTGAATTTTCTACATAGAGGACAGTCAGTGTTTTTGAATTGTGTTAGATTGTTTCTGCTTTTTTCCCCTTTTTTGTCCAGCCACATGAGCACTTATATCCGTCACCACGTTGCTCCTGTTAGGTCACTGGATAAAGCTGTGGACCTCAAGAATAACACACAGCTTGGTCATCGTGGTAAGGCTGAGCATTATTTCCTTACGGTAGATGATGGAGAAAAGATTGATGTCCAGCACATAAAGGGTTCATGTTAGATACATAGAGTCAGAACACGAATTATAGACCTAAATAAAGGAACAATCAACTTTTCTATGGATCTCTTCACTATTCTAGATATAAAAAAACAACTTATTTTAAGGTAAATTATAGATCTACACAATTGCGGTGTTGCCTGGCATTAGCACTGCTATGTAATACAACTGATCAACAGATGGAAAATCAATAAGCTGTTATAGTCAAACCAAGCAATGTCCTTGTTTTATCAATGGCGGTTTACATTTACGGCAATGAACTCTTGACTATTTGGTTCATCGCAAACAAGCTGTAGAAGTAGTTTGTAGTTCAAAACTGTTGAGAAACATAAGAAAATACTTTTCTTTTTTTTTCAAGACTTTTTCCAAGGTTTGAGATTTTAAAATGGTGACATGTGATTTTGTTCCGAAAAAATAAAGAGCAGTACTCACCATCGTTATCTTCATCATCACAGTCGTCGCCCACACAAGGACTCACAGTGGTAAAATCTCCAGAGAGCCCAGGGACTAGAGTAATATTGGGTGAGTGCGAGCTTTGAGACAAGATGGAATCGTTGGCAGATAGAGCCATTTCGATACTTTTTTTTGGCACAGTCGAATGATATGCGATACACTACC
Organism: Plakobranchus ocellatus; assembly: GCA_019648995.1. NCBI lineage: Eukaryota > Metazoa > Mollusca > Gastropoda > Plakobranchidae > Plakobranchus > Plakobranchus ocellatus. Next base: position 666,896 of record BLXT01006579.1, on the reverse strand, counting down.
CTGCTTTAGAATAATCCGCTGACAATATTCAAACGGACGTCTAGTCCCACAAAATACACAGAATTGGCTTAAGGTAAAACATTAAGGCAAAAGCTCGAAAAAGCCGCTATCCTGGAACTCTGACATAGCTACCATCGGTTAAGCCTTGATCACAAAAACTGTCTACATTATGGTCTGTGAGATTTTTCAGGAAATGTCGGTACTCACATGAAGATTTGAGCCAATGCTCTTTGAAAATTTTCTGTAGAATTAAGAAAAAATCTCAGCTTTTACAAAACAGCCAACACCTCAGACGAAAAAAATATTTTCAACCCATGAGACTTTTCTGAGACGGATCCTGGTGCTCACTTTTCTGGCTGTAAGATAAAACTATTTTGTTTGACAGAGAATACATCAATAACTATTTCAGATTTAATAATCTCTCACATATTTTTGGCAAAGAAAAACAGCAGACTGGAGAAAGAAAAACCAAACTATCCCTTAGTGCTTTGCCGTCATTTCCAAGCAGACATCAATTGAAGTGCCAACATTTCGCGGAATAATAAAAAATTGTCCCATGACCTGTGGATTAACTTCACTCTACAGCTGCAAATGCCACATCAATATTTATGTCCAGTTTATCCGTTTCAACGTCAAGGATGTTGAGATGTACGCAAGCTACACATAGGGCAGACTAATGTTGACAGCCCTAAGTACTCCTTCATCAAGCAATTTAGACACGGAAACTCTCGATCATATCTAAGAAAAAAAAATCACTGAAGAAACACTACTGTGTTTCATTCTTTATTCTTTCTAAAGTTTTCTTTTCCTGTTATATCTGAGGAGAATCTACAGCTTCGCTAACAGACATCTAATCCTTCACCTTTGCTCCATTTGTTGTACAAAAGGCCACAAAGACCAGGTAGAACTTTTTTAGAAGTAGATCCAGAACTTCAATTTTTTTCCAAACAAGATTCTAACAATATGTGAGTAGAAACATTGCCAGTCTGAAACTAAAATATTGCATGGACTGCAACATAAACCCTGAGATCTGCTATCTTTAATCTTAATCACTTTTATAAAATTTATCTACGTTTTTGATCGGCCTCTTTTTTTTTCTTTTTAAATATATTTGAAGAATTATTCACATTGCGTGGACACTATATTTACCTAGCTTAATTTTTAAGGGGTAATAGATCTTCACGTGTAAATTGTTTTCTTGCCTCAACCTTTTCGGTTTTTGAACAATATGAAAATACATAACCAAGCAGCCACACGCCGCCTTCTGTTTCCTTTGCTAAAACTGATGTTTGACAACTTTCTCTTCAATTTTATCACGTCGGTATAAATTGTCACAGACTCGTGAAAACACACTCACAAAAAATGGTTGTTGTAATTGTATTTACACATTATTGATCGGTTCTAGGTCTAGATCGAATAACAATAGTTTGTGCGTTCATTATGCTGAAGTTGTAGGATATGAATTCAATTACAATCACTAGTATGAACTAACACATTAGCTTACTGAAAGAGCGGGAGATATTATTATTATTATTATTATTATTATTATTATTATTATTATTATTATTATTATTATTATTATTATTATTATTATTATTCCACAATATATATAGTAATTATATATTTTACATAGCCGAAATTTCCTCTAATACATTTATTGAAAAATGTTCATGGTACGAGAATATATCGAAAATAATCACAGTCCTAACATTCGAAACAGTTCAACAGCTACCATGATCTGTCAAAGTGAACGGGATTTTTTCCCTTTACCTACATTCTCAATATCTCTTATTCTTGTAATCTACATGGTTCGAGAAATCATCTCAACACTAAGGTTTCCAAAAGTGAAATCTAGAGTATCAATCCAGCACGCCATAAAAAGCTCTTCATTAGGCCTAAGGTCTCTATTTTATGTACTGATCATATTAAGAACCGGTATGCCTATTACATTTATTGTCTCTTGTCCGCCGGCAACCACATAAAGGAGTCTTTTCTAGAGTAGGCTTAAGTATCAATGGGCTATCGCAAACAAGCGTCATTTCCGTGTCTTTATGAATTACTGTGTAGTTCTTACGGTGGTCACTGCTTTGACAGAGGCTAAGCACAAGGAATAAGGGAAGAGAGAGAGAGAGAGAGAACGCGACAGATAGACAGAGACAGACAGAAGGAGAGAAAGAGAGTCAAATAGAAAATTAAGAAAAATAACGAAAAAAGAGAATAAGAAAGCAAAAATCGTACGACAAGGATATAATGAGATCATGGAATATCGTAAATTAGAGATACCCAGGTGAAAAAAAATATCAAAATTTATTACTGGGGTAAAGGGAAACATTGGAAGTTTGAACTTCAAGAGAAGAGAGAGAGAGAGAGAGAGGGGGGTAATAGCAACAAATGCTGGAACCAGCGTCAAAAACCAGAGGAGAAAGCTAATGATGCATGAAGCCAGTTTGTACTAAGACTTAAGAGCTGGTCATTCCTCTCTAGCCTCGACCTTCGATAGCTGACCCTCTAAATTTATTTACCTCTACACTTTTCATTGGTGCCTATTGCGGGACTCAGGTGAAACTCTAAAGGGCTACACACACGTTTTTGACTAATCTGTCTTCAAAAGAAGACACATTTTACAACATTAGGCGGTCTCTGTTCTTGTAGTTGTTTTTGGATAGATGTGAGAAAATGTCTCCAGCTTTCTGAGACTAAAAAAGAGATCGAGTTCGTGTTAAAATATGTTAGATATATTATATTATATGTATAGTTTAAAACAATGATAGTAAAATGATAGTTACAAAAGCAACAAAAGTAACTACAGTTATAATGGTGATGATGATGATGATGATGATGATGATGATGATGATGATGATGATGATGATGATGATGATGATGATAATATTAAGAAGAATAACAATAACAATAACAACAACAACAACACCAACAACAATAATTATAATAATAATAATAATAATAATAATAATAATAATAATAATAATAATAATAATAATAATAATAATAATAACAATAATAACAACAATACTTGATCAATCCTATCCTCAACCTTCACAGGGGGATTGACAAAAGCAAGGAGTCATGCAAATTATCACTGGACAGAACTAATAAAACAAAATAAGTTACTTCTAATTTGCTGTTATCGGCTTGTCTGCCATGTCCTTATCTTCTAATGAACTAGAGTCACTGTATGAATTGTGCTGCTTTTATCCTGTTCCTACCCCTGTCTTGTTCTATCAGCCTCTAAACTAGTGTGATACATGTTACATTATATATATTTAGTCGCCATTATCACTTAGGATAAAAACATTGTGCTGAAGTTCATAATACATCTATGATTCGATCCAATGTTCCTCGCATATCGGCTTCACATAACTGTCCCCCAACAAACCGTAGCAAAGTTAGGAAGATGAAGAGCCAATGAAGAGAAAAATGCGTGAACTGCAGACGTGCTATAGTTGTGTCTGTATCTCAGAAACATCAACTAATCCATCCATGAATAAAAACTGTATTAACCGTGAAAGCACGTTTTCTCACGTGTTTTATCGTGAGTATGTTTTTAACGTAACCTTTCAAAAGAATAATTACATTTCCAAACTTGCTTAAAGCCTAAGGAACATCTCATCATTATGGATAAATCCGTTATAGAATCTCAAAAATGTGAAATGAATTGGGATATACGCAACTCTGTAGACCTTCCAAACTTAGATTCTCAGCGAAATCAGAAAGCACGCGATGAACAGATCTGTGTGGGTGTGTATTCAACTGGCTTAGATCTATTTATACCAACGAGAGAATGTCATGCTCCACCACAAGGGAGAGTATTATGCTAATTAGCAGTAATTTGAGTTGGCTAGTATTGCTCATTTATATTGACATACTTTGCTTTTATTGGAAACGAAATGGTTTAAATTATCGATATATATATATTGATCTAGAAATGCAATTAAAAGAAGACGCAAAAAGCCTCTTTTTAGACATCAGCCATATGTTTCTTTTTATTAATCCGAGTATTAATTTAACAATTATTTTTACATAATTGATGAGCAAAAGACAGATATTTTCAATGCACAAATCTGAAGCAAAGCCTATGCAGAATTCGATGGGAAAACATAAAAAAAAATCAATACTTTCCTTAAAACATTAAGATTTTTATTTTTTCATTGTTTGCAGCTGAAATCATATTCCACATGTAGTAATTTTTTTAGCGGCTGGCAGTATTGATATTTACATGTCTCATCGAGTAAAAAAAAATTTTCAGCGTTTTTATTTTCCAAAACTAAACTTCAGATTTACAGATGATTCAATTTTGAAGCAGGGCACATTCGTATTATGATTTTTTTTTATGCCAAAACATTTTCTTTTGACAAAGTTTTCCTCTACCGATTACTTGCAATGATAATAATATCTTGCAGACGAATTACTCTGCAAAAGTGACTACATCAGAGCAGTCCAAGAATAGGAAAATTAGTAAAGATCTAAAATAACAGTTTTTAAAAAGATGTTTTACCTGAAGCCCGATTGATACAAAAATACTGACCAATGCTTCAAAGGCAACATTTCATCCGCATTATAGCGTTCGTTAGGCATATTTCACAAAGCTATTTTTAAAAAGCTCAGTGGAAATACTTGGTTTTAATATGCAAAACATATATTATAAATTTGACATTAGCATAAAAAAGTTCAAGTGTTAATTTCATGAGCATTTCAAAAAATGGTCTTTATTTAGGATAGTGGACAAAGTTACTAATGGATACATTCGACATCAAGTTTTATACAACTCATTCATTTTGCTGCCTTGTTAAAGAAATAGTCATGGTTTTGATGTAGATCGTTTATGTTTGTGCCTCCGCACTGTAACATTAAATCTTACCGATATCACAATTTAAAATAAAACCCAACACCATGACCAATTACTCGCCACAACTACTTTGACCATAATACTGCATTAAACAGCATTAAAAAATAAACCCACACTTTTGGAGGAAACTGACTACAACAGTAAGTTATAACGCATAGTTCTTTGATGACAGAACGTGGACAGCACAGTTTAAACCATAATATTAGAATATGTTTGAAGCAAATACTTATCCAAAGACAGGATGACTACCGTGCTGTTAACAGTAGCCTAAAAAATCATCTATATGAATATCTCGCACAGCCCATAAAGAATATTTTAAGCTTTGACATTAAAGTTATGCTAATAACGTGAAAAGGCTTCGCCATGTGTTTTTTTTTAATTGAAAGACCACAGCTGTCTGACAGTATATTGAGCTTTTCCTTTTGAGTTCTGTGGCAATGACAATCATTAATATTCTAAAGGTTACAGAAATCTACAGCTACAAAAGCAATAGTAAGCATTATCTGTAGTATTGTAGGATTGACTGGGGAAAGTCAGGCAAACGTGAAGGGACAAAGCAGATGTTTTTATACTCCAGTATCTTGTCAACATGAATCCGTTTCGATGGGAAATGAAAATTAAAAACAAAACAAAACAAAACAAAAAAAATGACAACGACACACAGTCTAAAGCAATTAATATCGCGCCTCATTAAGTTTGGGTCGTTTTGAGGGCACGCAGACAAACAGAGAAATGTTAATTGTAATGTAGTTATAGTGTGTACGTGTTTAAATTAATCAAACACAGTAAGTAACATTACTGTTGATACCGTGGGATGGGGTGTGTTCGTGAACACCAGCTATATAGATAAGGTTGCAGCTTGGAAACTGTGGGATCATTCATAACTCAATTAAGTAAGAATAAGACTTATTGTGACGATAGGCACCCCCCTCCTCCCACCCCGATTTTTTCCTCCGCTCTCCCTTCTCTTTTTCACAAATAGATGGTAGGCTCGATTTCATGAAAAGTTGATAAAGCTTCTCCGTTCCAACCATAACGATGAATAATAAAACTTCCTTTAAAATATACATATTCGAGAACAAGATTCTCCGTATAACTTTATATTTTGATCAAGTATATTTTTTTTTTAGAAAAGTAGATCTAAAAAAACCGACACGATGCCTATAAACGATGATTTATAATGTCGTTTGATGCAACAGAAATGATCGATTCAAGTCTTCCAGCCTTGCCTTTGGGAGCAATAACTGGACTCGTAATAATAAACAATAATCATCCTTTCTATTCTTCGTCTAGCTGACTTTCGCATATGATTATGATTTTTTCCTGTAGCCTTACGGTTACAGATCTATCAAACTAGTTTCACAATAGATATGAATTTTTTTATGTTTGGCTACATTTAAAAATAATTTTCGTGTGCCTTACAAAAAAAAAAAAGCAGTAAAAATTATACACAATTTCTGATCATGTCACCTGACTTTTGCCTTCTCATATTCGCGGTGACCTTGGCCATGGCCTTAGTCTTATTTTTATAAGGAACCTAAGACTAAAAATTGAATGAAATCAAAATAGCCTGAAGCCTAGAGCAGAGCTCATGGTTTATATTATCCGTATGATGAAACATGACTAAGTACATTAAAGGGAATCGCATAATTTATTGTTATTTTTTGTCGTTGTTGTTGTTGTTGTTGTTGTTGTTGTTGTTGTTGTTGTTGTTGATATCATTATTGTCTTTATTATTATTATCAATGCCACAAGCAAATATTTTTCAAAGAAAAGCTATACCTGTCGCATTAGGCTGCCAAGTCTCAAAAATATAAAAAAGATTCGACATTTTAAAATATAATACCTTTTTAAACAGAGCTTAACGTTATTAAGGATGATATTGATTTAAAAAAAAAGCGTTTAGTGACAATACATGATCGCATACCAATCTAAATGCAGTTAAAATAGATTAACTATTCAGCCTACTAAAAACTGCAAGTCAAAGCAGGCTAGAGGTCGGTGTGAGCTTTTTCTGTGGTACTTAGACTCAATAACCTACAAAGTTATTCCTCGCTACCAGCCCGCCCCCCACTGAATCCACTTCAAAATAGATTACAACCAGATGGCGCCACAAGCAGAGTCTGTTTTGAACAGTTAGGCCAAATTGTTCGCCTGAATATTCATGAAGTTCACGAATGTAATGAATCTTTAGTACGTTACGATTGTGAAATAGCTGAAGAGGGGAAAAAAATCAATAGAATGGGGTTGTAACTATCTCCGCATTCACAGAGCCCACGTTTTGTCCTTCTGTCACAAAACATAGTTGTGTCGTCTGGAAATTTGATCATTGAATGATCAGGAAGAGTTAGCGGAATATACATTCACGGTTCAAGTTATCTAGGATTGTTGATTTTAAGTTAGAATCTGCACCAGCTTTCTTACTTGAGGCTATTGAAAGCTTAAATACTCACTGGATTCTAGAAATTCAATTTAATTTTTGTTCTTCTTTTTTTTTCAATCCTTGGCTCCTTGAAGTCGCACACAAATAATTTTGTTGAATCAGTTGAATATAGACATGGATTTGTGGTTGACTCTGCACCAACTTTGGATGGGCTTATGGTCAATCGCTCTGGTTGGTCTTGAAATTGCTCTAACGAAATAAAAGTTGTAGATAGGAATGATACAGCGAAGAAAGTTGTATATGAATAGGCATTTTTATGATAGTTGGGCAGAGGAAGAGACGGCAAGAGATAGAAAGAAAATAGAACGGGAGAGAGCGAAAGAGAGTGAGATTGATAGAGGATAAGAGAGAGGGGTAGAGAGAGAGAGAGAGAGAGAAAGAGAGAGAAAGAAACAAGATGAGACAGAGAGATGTAAAGATATTTAAAGACTATTGAGACGACTGTACAAAGAAGCAGGATTAAAAACTGAGGAAAAAAGACTAGGAATTTTAATCAGAGACATAGAGACAGACGGATGGACAGACATAGAGAAAGACACACACAGACACTAACCAGATGCCGTCCCGAAAGTAAGCCACTGTTTGAGAGAGGAAGAGGAAAAGAGACAAAAGATATACAAACACAATGATTAGAACAATGAGTCACAGCCCATTCAGCGGAGCTGAGACTAAAGCTAGAACAATGAAACCACATTAGGGTCAATGCCTACAAAAACATAATCATTGTAATGGTCAATCAGGACAGCTGAAAAGCTCCCTGGACCTCAAAATCATTCTTTGTGCCTCGCTGACCACGACGGACATCGTGGGCTGCTAACTGGGACATACACGCACACACACCTAGAGGACACAGACGGACTGTCCACCTCTTGTACAAACGGACACCAGCTGGTGTCGATGTGGCCTCCAGTATGGAATGTTTATGGCACTGTATTAGCGACACAAAGGTCCTGACTATAATTTCATTATACAAGAACACACATTTTTATGACCTGGCAATTTAATATTGTCTAGTTGTTTGTTCTATCTCCTTCTCTTTCAGGAAACAATATTATTATGTTTGTTTCTGAAGCATACGTGGTCTTGTCAGAGAGTGAGTGAGAGAGGCTGAGAGAGAGAGAGACAGAGAGAGAGAGAGAGAGAGAGAGAGAGAGAGAGAGAGAGAGATGTTAGACAATCAAACAAAATCTATTATTTCTATAAACTTTATGGAGTTTAGATAATATGATTTAGAGTGCAATATAGATACATAATGGGCAATCGCCATTACACACTTTCAAATTAGAGCTTAGCCTTTTCGCACATATCAAGAATTCTCTATCTTTATTTCCTCCCATTCGTCAACGTATATGAATAGCGTTTTGTGAAGTTATATCCTTATTTCATGAATGTTCAAACCACGAAGTTATGTAGTGAAGGGTATACTATAACATGTAATACTCTTTTGTCTGTGCTTCCAACAAACCAACAAACGTAGTAAATACTAGCTTTGTTGATGTTGCATGTATTCTGCCTTTTACGTCATGCATCTGGTGTAATTGAGTGTCTGCCATTCTATCCTTGCACATTCAAGTTCAAACAAAGACAGAATAACAATGGTTCATTGGAAACATGATAAGTTAAAGCTCTTCGTTTATCGTTGAATGTAAGATAAAAGCAATGACTCATGTGTATGAAGAATTAATTGATCAAATATAAAAGCAAGTGGTTGGATTTGATAAATACTGTCAGTTTAGAATGTTTCGTCTGTGAAGTAACCTTTTCTGAGCCACCCCAAAGGTGCCTTGTCCTTACGGAGGGCCTGAAAGCCTGAGATCGACTTGTTGTGGACTGGCTATATACGAAAACCATCTCCTGTGAAGCGACACATTGACTGATTTTGTGATCTCAATTTTTTTTTCTCTCTGAGGGCCGAGAAGCCTTGCAACAACGCTAGTGTCTACAAACACACTTTAGAAGTCAAATTGACTTTGTGTGAAGGAATTCTTCGATTGATCATATGATCTCAAACTTTCACCCCCATCGATCCAGTGAAGATTGGTAAGAAGGTTCGGATCTGCGGGTTAAGATTTCAGCATATTTCAGGTAGCGGTGCGCTAACTGCATTACCAGAAGAGTTCTTGAATAAAACAAAACAGAAAAAAAAGATTATGTATTTTGTTTCTTATTTTATGTGGTCACACGGTTTCTCTTGAAAGCGTAAGCATTAATTCCATAGACCACAAGTACCGAACTTGAAGAATATGTAGATAACAACCAATAAAAGTTATGAGTATGCTTTGAGCACTTTGATTGATAAAAGTATAAGAAAATGAGTTTGAGGAACACAATATTTCATCTTCCTTCGAAAAAATGTCAAAGTGTTATAGCGCGGAAATAAACGTAAAAAAGAAAAAGGAACAAAATACTGCGACGATGCAGACTGGTTGAGAAAGAACATGTTAAGACGGAGAATTTAAAGAAAAGTATTTATTATAAGCACATCTTTGTGAAGCTGCAATTACGGAAACCAAATTCAGGTTTTTAAATGAATTTTTCGATCTATATCGGGTTGTCTAACTATTTCAAAATTCATAATTTCACATCCTGCCCGGTGTCAGGTGGGAATCGGAGAACCTGAGATCCACTTACATAATTGTAGCTCCGAGCGAGAGAGAGAGAGAGGGAGAGAGAGAGAGAGAGAGATAAAAAGGAAGAAGGGGAGAGGAGAGAGAGGAGAAAGAGAAAGAGAGAGAGAGAGAGGAAGAAAGAAGAGAGAGAAAGGGG
>BLXT01006579.1:581518-591869 GCA_019648995.1 Plakobranchus ocellatus | reverse complement strand
AGAGAGAGAGAGAGAGAGAGAGAGAGAGAGAGAGAGAGAGAGAGAAATTTTCCGACAAGTGGACTCAATAGTTTTTTTTAGCACCGCTAAATGCTTGGTAAAAAGTTCAGTAAAGCATTGACTCACCCAGTCCAGGCAACAGAATGTTCAGTACTAGACAAGTGACAGCCAGGCTGAGAGGTAGGTACGGTATGGCGCTCTTGATGTAGCTCTCATCCCTGGTCAGCATAGACCTGGACTTCTCCGGCTCTGACGCTACCTGGACCACCGTGGCCGTGGTGCGAATGCGATAGTCAACAGAGCGGCGAGACGAGGCGTCAAACGACGGCCTGGTCGAATCCAGCCTGGAGGTCAGAGATAAAGTGTCATCGTCGGCAGAATGCGGGTGGGCCACGCCCGTGAGGCCGTGTGGAACTGTTAGAGAACTCATTGATGTAGTTTTTGCAGCTGGACGCAGGATGCCTGCCCTGGAAGCAATGCTGCTGCCCAGACTGTTCTCTGGCGAAGGTGATGTAGCTCTGCCTTGGGCAGGAGTAGATGAGGATGAAGTCACAGCGGAGGACACAGCATTTTCCCTGATCTTCTTCTGGATGCTGTTCAAAACCACGCGTCCCGCTTTGCTTTTAGTAGAAGTATCGATATCTGATGTCTCATCTTCAATAATAACGGTGGTGGGAGTCAGTGGTAAAGCTTTATTCAATGGTTTTGATTTGGCCACGATTTTTCCTTTCTCTGGAATGGGGAATGGTTTGGAAGCAACAGTTTCAGCATTATTTTTATTGGTGGATTTGCTTGAGATGGGCGATACTTGTGTTGTTGTGATAACGACACCATTTACGCCTTTAGGTGCTGCAAGGACATTCAAGGCATCTTTAGATGACTGGGTCTCAAGTAGAGATTGACTCTCTGTCTTCGGCGCTTCGAGTTCAATCTTCTTGCTGCTGTCTTCTCTAGCTTCGCTCTGGATCTTGCCTGGATGAAAATCTGCATCATCTTTGGATTCTGCCTTTATCGGATTGTCTAACCCGCTAATAGGATAGCCTAAGTTTTTCTCTTTCTCGGTGGTCTTTGAAATGATAATTGGTTCTTCTATGGATGCTTTCGGTAAAAGCAGTCTACCCCTTTCAACATTACTACCAGCCTCACCATTTGAAAACAGTTTGACATCATTTGATTCTTGTATTAATTTACTCGCTGATTTCTGCTCTGCAAGCTTTTGAAAATTTTTTTTATCCTCAGAATTTTCCTCTATGTTATGTTTTCCAAACTCAGCGCCATCTGGTTCTTTTCCAAAAACAGTCCGTTCATCATCCAAAATGTCACCATTGTCCGATGTTACTACAGTTTCAGGAGGGCTGGATAGTAAAAGATTTTCTTTCAAACCTATGCTTTTCATAAATCCCTTTGCGTTTTGGTGCTTGTCTTGGTCTGATATGGATTTAGTGCCAGAAGATGAATTTTTATTGGAGCTCTTCATTGGGTAGTTCTTTGCACTGGATTTGCCGTGTAGCGCATCTGTCTGCCTGTTTCTAACGATCTTGGGCGTTTGTAGAGCCGAGTGTTTTATAGGTGTTTTATTGTTGTTCACGGCAACTTTTGTTCGATGCTTTCTCGGCGAGACAGCCTGGTGTCGCGGCGAACGATTACTTTGAGAGTATGGCCCCAGACGTATTCTGTCTATGGCTCTTAGTTCCTCAACAGGTTGAGAAACCAACAAGATTTGTTTAGAATTGGCTCCAACAGAGGAAGTTTTTCCTGGTGATGTCGAGATTCTGACAGCTGATCCGTTGGATCTTCGAGCTGGCCTGTTATGGTTGGAAGACTTTAGAGTTTCATGTTTGTTGATATCTGCCCTGAGATCTAGGTGTTCGTTGTCCATATCTGGCGTTGGACTCTCCTTGCCCGTCTGTGTGTCGCCGACTCTGTCGATCGACTGGGACTGCGGCTCAATCAAAGATGCTGGCAAAGGTTTGGCATTTGTTTCATCATTTTCGCTGATTTTCTCCGCAGTTGCAGCCACGTCTGCTTTATATGCAGTTTTTGGCATTGTGACGTCATAATTATCAGCGTGATTATCTTCCTTTGATTCACTGCCTGTTCCCTTGGATCGATCAGGGTTGTTATCAACGCTACCTGCTGACTGGGGCCTGTCGCGCAAAGCATGTGTTGATTGCTTCCCTTCCACACTTCTTACAATTTCTTCTGTTTCTTTATTTGTCTCGGAATGACTACTAGATGTTTCAAGTATTGATCCATCGGTTTTTCCCGATACAATTTTATCGAGGTATTTGTTAAATTGGCTATTCATATTATTTTGACTTTGTGTGTGAAAATCGTTCACAATGTTTTGTACTACAGGCCTGTCCAGTGCCTCATGACTAGCCCCTTCCCCTGTTCTGTCTTCAGTGGGTGTAGCAAGAGAGGCGTGGGTTTGAAACAGAGCAAAATATGAGCTTTCTATTGAATCATCAAACATATATGCAGACTGTTTAGACTGGGCTACTATAGCGTTATTGCTCTCTTGTGAAGTCATGTTATCTTTCACTAAACTATAATCATGAGCGTTACATGCTTGTGCAGTATGTGTCAAGTTGTGGTCCAAATTTGCTTGTTTTGTATTTACAGAATTCGTGATTTCAACAGTTTCACTGTCTGCTATAGATGCTTGAGACAAAAGCTCATCTCCAGCTTCTAGTACCACAGAAGTATTCATACCTCTGTTTGCCTCATCTGAGTACACGTTGTTCTCTCCATCTTCGCAGTTTCCATCGCTATCATCCTGCAAAGTAGACTGATTATTCTCATCTTTACGAACCTCTGTGAAACTGTTTTCTTGCGTCATTGCACAGTCATTGTTATCCACTGGAAGTGATTCTGGTGTTCCATTTTGTGATGAGCTGTCATCCGTGTGATCCACAGTCTTCGCATCTTCCGTCGTAAGAGACTTAAAAATGTCTTCTCGGATCGCGACCTGTTTGCTATCAACAGCAAAACTGACAGACATCCGATCTCCCATACTCTCCCTAGCAAGGACATCGTCAATAATTTCAGGGGATTTAATTGTATCAGATGCTGCTGATAATCTACTGTTTGTACCATCAGAGTAACTTCTTTTTGTATTAGATGCTGCCTTGATATGTGTATTGGATAAATTAGGCTCCGAAGTGGATAAAGGCTTGTTAGCTTTGTGCTTGCCTTTCTTCGTTTCACCTATTTCCATACTTGAATTATTGTATATGGTCTGTGAGTTAGCTAGAAATATTAGAGAATCAGTAGATTGACTACCTTCAGCAAAATTATTCGGTTGTTTCACCCGCTGGCTTCCATGACCATTCGGTGACATTAGATAAGTTTTTGTTTCACTTTCCGAAAGGTCTGGTTTGCTGTGCTGCAAATTTTCGCTTGGAGTGAATGCATTGGATTCGATGTGAAGACTCTCAGTATGGCTGATTGCATCGTAGAGTTTATTGGATTTATTTTTATTTTCGTCTCTCCTTTCCTTCATCATTTCATCTCCATTGCACATTACTTGCTTCGTTTTAGGGTTATTATCTGTGAGAACAGAGCCACCCTCCCTTTCATCTTCTGCCTCCAAAACATCGTTTGGAGTATCTTGCTTCTCTGTATTATTCATAGCGATACTGGAACTGTCAGCGCTGTTGAAAAGATTGACATCGACAACTTCCGACTTGTGTAAAAAGTGTTTGTTGCCTTGTGAATTTTGAAATCCATTTTGCTCTTTGTTAATGTCAACATCTCGTGGTCCTAGAACATTAGCATTATTATCTGCCTCCTTATCGTCATAACCTTTGTTATCAGAACGTTTGTCTTTTGCTCCAACCAGTTGATCATGTTGTGTTTCCTCTTCTTTACTTTCTTCATACGCATCATCGTCACTATTGTTATTTTCAATAGCAAAAATGTATGTTTTGTTATTGGTTTTATCAGAGTTGCTATTTTGATAATCATTTTCACTTTCATTTTCATCTACACTGTTCTTATCAATATTGATACTTTCTTTCACTTGTTCACCTAGATCTTTTTCCGCGTCCTCTTCCTCCTTCCTTTCGCCCTTCTCCTTCTCATCGTCTTCTTTATCACTTTCGCTCTCTCTTTTATCCTTTTGCAGCTTCCCTACAGCTTCATTCTTCTTTTTCTCTCTATTTTCATTATATCCTTTCCTTTTCCTTTCCTCCCTGTCTTTTACTTCCTCGTCCATCATATCCTCATCGTCTTCATTCCGCTCTTCCCCATCTTGCCTTTTCCAATCTTGTTGATGCTCATCCATCTGTTTCTTCCTCTGTTCCTCCTTTTTGTCTTCGTTAGCTTGGTCCTCCGTCCTCTTGTCTTTAATTTCCTCATCATTTTGTTCGTCCTCATCCCCTTCCTCACTTTCCTCTTCTTTCTCTTCCTCCTCTTTCTCCTGGTCATCCTCTTCACTTTCCTCTTCTTTCTCATCCTCACCCCCCTCCTCTCCGCTGTCATCGTCGCCTTCGAGTTCGTCCTCCTCCCTTTCATCCTCCTCCTCTTCCTCCTCCTCCTCTTCAGTGTCATCTTCCTCGTCATCTTCTTCTACGTGCTTTTTGCCTTCTATTTCCTCGTCGTCACTGTCGTTATTTTGTTGTTCATTCTTTATAACTCTATCTATATTACCATTGTGGATTCCCTTTCTTTCATCTTTACTCTTGCCAGCTCCAGCCCTCTCAGATGCCATTTGCCGGGCAGCTATATCTCTCGCTAGCGACCGCCGGTTACTCTTGGGCAATGTTGTCTTGAAAGAGTTGGGGTTGCTAGAAGCTACGGATGATAGAGAAACTGTAGAGGGAGTTCCCCGAATCGGTGTCGAATGGAAACCCTCATTGAAGCCTTCTTCAAGCTCCGGTGTCTCTACAGGCGTTAGCCTTGGGCTGGAGTTCAAAGACGAGGTGGACATTGGCAAATAGTTACATTCAGCAGGCTGAAAATGTTTAAAGCAATGGCCGCATAAAAGGCTAAAGAGTATGAGGTATAAAGCAAACAATACTATTGCAAGTCTCAATGCTTGAGAGTTGTGGCCTTTGCTGGTGTTTGTTGTATTGTAAAGTGGATTTATATCAACATTGTTCCTCTTTTCTAAATCACTCCGATGACTGTCACGAGCCTGAAAGTCATCGCAATAATAAAATTGCTCAGTCAGAATAACGAAGATTCTTCGCCACTGGATCGACCTGGGGGTTAAAGAGCTTCTGTTTCGGCTGTTGAATCATTTTTTTTCTTCACATCAATATGATGGATCATTATGGTTTACTTTCCCTAGTCTCACAATTGAGCTCTTTGTCCTCTGCATATATAACACCACTAAAAAATTTCGTCTTACAGGCTCTCTGGATAAAAATAGAATAGGTAAGCGTTAATAAATAATAAATTATCGGCAACACACACATATTTAGTAAAAACCAATATGGAATGATCGATTCTTTCATTGTAGATTTTGATTTTCAAGATCGATTGTGTAAGTTGGCTGTCTAGGGAAACAAAATGAACTTACATTGATAGGCCTCCCTAACTTGCATTAACTCTAATTTCCGCTCATAATTCTTATTTAGAGAGCAAAGATACTTTTGCACTGGCTAAAGAATATCGAAAATTGCGTTGTGGTGGCTTAATTTACTATAAGCAAAGAAAATTACATTTAAAAATCGAGTTTCCATGTGAAGCCTTACTTAAAGTGCAAACTTGCATGTACCACAATCTATAAAACATGACATCAAATATTATTTTTACCAACAAATGTATCTTTCCATAGTGTGCTTTTCAGAGTGAAAGAGATGACAGAGGGTGTGATATTTGATTCTCACGCTGAAATCTTTAACGCAGCTGTTACTACTAAAACTACCACCACTACCACCACCACCACCACCACTACCACCACCACCACCACCACTACTACTACTACTACTACTACTACTACTACTACTACTACTACTACTACTGCTGCTGCTGCTGCTGCTGCTGCTGCTGCTGATGCGGTTGCCACCACCTTTACTTCTACTTCTACTGCTGCTACTCTGCTGCTGTTACAATTACCATTGCTGTAGTTAATGATACTTCTACGGAGGCTTTTCAGCATTATGCAGCTAAAAGCAGATCTATCGTATTGAAAGTTTTATAGTTTTAGAAAGCTAGATAATTCATTCCAGATTAGATATAAGTACATAATTGGTTTGAAAAATCCTAATTGTATGTTTCTTTTTCTTTTCCTATTTTGTATAATTGTATCAGGCTAAAGTTTTTCCTGCATGATTTTTTGTTTTATTTTTTAAAGGTCAGCTTTCTTTAGGTCTGAATTATAATTTACTTTAAGAGGTAGGTTGTTCTTTTTCCAAGAAAAATTCTCTCTCTCTCTCTCTCTCTCTCTCTCTCTCTTTCTCTCTCTCTCTCTCTCTCTCTCTCTTTCTCTCTCTCTCTTTCTTTTAAGGATTTGTCCTAGCACAAACTATTTTTTTCTTAACCCCCTCCCCCCTTTTTTTTTTTAGCCACGGACATACTCAAGCAAACATACACACACCACACATGTGTCATGTAAATATTCTTTACAGGCCAACATTAAGCCAGTGGTTTGTTCAATTGGGATCCTAAATTTGACTGTTCCGTGAATCTAGATCTAAGCCGAGATTCTAGATCTTATCAAGACCGAGACCTGTCTGTTGTTTATGCATCTTTCAATAAACGAATGAGTACATATTGTTTGTACTTTTTTTGTGCGCTCCACTAGACTGATGCCTGTCTTGGTGCGTGTGAATGGAACAAGGTCCAATGCAGTTTAAAAATATTACATGCAAAATACATTGCCAAGTTCTGTTTCCTTATTTTATAATAACTAGCCAAACCCATTGCTGAGATTTTTTTTATTTCACTTAAAGATATTCTCAACAAAACAAAAATTGCGCACCAAACATTTAATAGTGGTTTTTTTTTTTTTTTGGTTGCTGTTTTTTTTTTTTAGCTTTGACATTCGGCGAACAAAGGTCCGGAACGTTATTGTAATTAAAATGTCTACCTGCGTTTTTTGTTTAGCATGTTTAATGAAGGTTTCAGTAAGATTATAAAATGTCGTTTTGTAAATCCATAAAATAACTTTGGGAATTTAAAATATGCCCACATATAATGGCATGATGTAGAACAACATATCTATATTTTTGTGCATTTAACTGACGCCTCGCAAAAATATGTATAGACATTAGATGTTTAAGCTTAGCTCCATTATAACAAGATTATAAAATAAGGCAATTAAAGTATGGTTCGATCAATTTCAACTACTTTTCCTGACAATGTTGTATGCATATATATATATAAATATATATATATATATATATATATATATAATTATATAGATGTCTGTGTGTGCGTGTGTGCGCGCACGTGAAAAAGGGCCTCATGAAAAAATAAAACACTTGTTTTAAACAGCAATTTACATCTGCAATCAGTATTTCCGATGAATTTTAGATTTGTGCACCTTTTCTTTATCTTCTGGGTAGCTGTTACGACAGCAAATCAACTTTCACACGGAGATCATAAAATAGCACTAAAACCTTCTCCTTCATTTTCTGTCATCTTCAGCAAATAAAAAGTCGATTGTAAAAATCCTGTTCATTTCAACTTTGATTGCTTTCCCCAAGGCTTATGGTATTTTTGCGGCACTACATCTGCGTCGAGTGTCAGATGTCACAGTGTTATTCCAGTGAAAAACAGCCGTTATCAATTAACTAGTTGTGTGTGTTTATCTGTGTGTTTTGTGCGGTTAATGTGGAGGTGGCCAACGACAGAATGACCATCTTTTGTTTTTTTTTCTTCAGTAATAATCATAATGAATGGCTGTTTAGTTGTGGTAGTAATGATAATAGTGGTGTTAGAACAGTTGTTTTGCTGTCGATGATAATGATGATATTGATAATTAATAATGATTTCTTTTCTGATTGTGATTTTTTGCTGTTGTCATTATTATTTTATTATTTTATTATTATTATTATTATTATTATTATTATTATTATTATTATTATTATTATTATCATTGTTGTTGCTGTTGTTATTGTTGTTGTTGTTGTTGTTGTTGTTGTTGTTGTCATCATTGTATTATCGTTATCTGTCACACAATGATCACTGTTAAGATGAAGGTTTATATCTGCCATTCACATTAGCTGTTCTCATGCAGTGTAACTAAGTCTCAGATGAATTATCTGGCTAAATGTATGATAAAAAAAAATGGCAATCTCAAAAAGGATCACAGAGATGAAAATATTCTAAAGTGTTTACAGTAACAGCAACGTTTGATCACAGAGATGAAAATATTCCAAAGTATTTACAGTAACAGCAAAGTTTCTAAAAAAACCCCTTAAACCAAAAATTTGTGTATGACAATCATGTCATTTTGAACTGAAAACTACAAAATTGAAAAATAGTATATTGAGTCCATTTGGGCTAGTAGAGGAACGAAGAAGAGTGCTCTCTTTTTCTCTAGTCTATTGGACATCAGTTAACATTTCTAACGAGCCCTATAAAAGAAAGAACTTAGAATTCCACGATTGGGATTGTTATATCATAGGCCTACGTGTCTTGTTATTCGAAGTTGCGTTACTAAATAAAAGAAATAATAACCACAAGAAACAACTACATTAAATCGGCCCTAAGTTGTATCAAGAGTTTTGACTTGTAGGCCTTTAAAGCTCTCAAAATTTTATTCATCCATTGTTTTATCGCATTTTTTTAAATCAAACTTTTTCATCCGAGGAAAAGCCAAAGCTACTTATTTTCTACATAATATTTTTAACAATTTATTGGGGTTTTTTTAAGCTATGAATTGATCACTGATTTTGACAGTTTCTTGTCGTCCTTATTTTTCGAAGAAAACATAAATCTAATTTTTCACAGAAATTACGTCTCGTTTTTTTCCAAGAAAACAAGTATATGACACAAGGTTTACATCCACTCTGAGAATGTTCAAACTTCGAATCGGAACGACCTTTTCAATAATCCTCTCTGCGCTCACATTAAGATAACCTAAACGCAGAGACGGTGAATTCGATGGCGAAGAGAGCTGCTGAGCATTATTAGCCCCGAGGCGGGGACTCAGCACACAATCGGTCAGGATGTGAAAATGCCCTGCTGGGCGAGGTTTCATGATTATTAATCTTGATAAATGTAATGCTGTCGCTTTACAGAAAAGACGTGTGTCCAAGTTATTACTTAGTTTATCTCTTTCTTATACAAGGGATCATTATTGTAAAGATTGTTTCCCTTTTCAATTTTTATTTAGTATATGTGCATGTTTTATATGAAGGAGAGAAACCAAATCTATTTATAGCCCTAAAAAGCCTAGGAAAGCGGACAAGCTAGAGATCTATGGCGGTACAAACAATTATAGCCATCATGGCGTGCTTATCTTCAGAATTTAGATTTAAAACCTTTCTGACCTTTGAAGCATTCAAGTTTAGATAAGGCTTATTTGAGCAGATTTAATTCCTTTGTACTCCTATTGAAGTGGAATAGGAGTAAGATGGGTTTTTTTTAATATTTGTTTGTTTTCGCATTTGAAAAGTTTTTGGTTTTTCCGAACCATCGTGAAATCCTGTATTGTGACGGCGAGCCTAAAACTAATCATTTTTGAGATGACGGGAAGACTGCTGTTATGTAAACAAACTGTATTCGAGTCGCTATTTTTTTTCTTTTCTTTTTAAAATATTCTGTTTTCTTTCTCATTACGGAATAAATTTGTTTCTAGACACTTTTTACCTTTTTTTTTTTTTTTCAAAAAAAGAAATCTTAAATTAGTGTATATGAAATAGAAAATAAGGGAATTGCCTCTATTGAAGGGATAATCTGCGACTAGTTACAGCCAATGCAGTAGATATTATAGTGCATTATTGAAAGCTGATTTCGGAGTTTGTCAGCGCAACTGAAAGTGTTGTTGGATCGCATTGAATATTGCACACGTGTTTTTTCAGTTTTTGGCTGTCCAGTAATTTTTTTATTATCAGTTCGTCTCCTTTTCTTCCAATTTAGTGAACTTTTCTTGATTTTTTTTTTTTATTTTTGTGTTATTCCAGTCCTTTCAGCTACTTAAAGCATTCAATCGGCACCTGTGATACTGAAATATAATGCGGCAAGGCATTGCCAATGAAATTTTCTATTATTACTGTAATCAGATTTATGTCATCCTTGTAATCTCCAAAAAAACGAGGTTCAGCACCTTTAAGTCATTTCTGCATCGATCATCATCATCGTCGTCGTCTTTGCTTTACTACTACTACTACTACTACTACTACTACTACTACTACTACTACTACTACTACTACTACTACTACTACTACTACTA
>BLXT01006579.1:547573-559255 GCA_019648995.1 Plakobranchus ocellatus | reverse complement strand
GAGTGTAAATTAAATGTTGTCAACTTTATAAAGATTGTTAAATTTTTTTTTCTTCTGATGTCTATGTCTATGTGTTCAGGTTTTAAAGTAGTAGCATTAAGCATGTGTTTGTGTTTCTTGTTTCTTTTGATTTTAAGTAATATTCAATTACTCAGCTTCAAACACATGTTGTCTACTATTTCTTCACATTAAAATGGAATATATCAATAGAAAACGCACAAAATATATTTTTCAAATTTAATTCAACAAATTACATACAAAGTACATCCATTTTAGGTTCATCCTTGAAAATTTCAAAGGAAATGAAGCAAAAACAATGATTTTATTGGCCTTTTCCCGAGGCATCTAACTTAGACTCCCCAAAACCCAAAATAATGTAAACAAACCAGGGATCACTTGTTGGCAGGAAGCTGAACCCTAGAAACAAAATGGCTGCCATATTATTATAAACCTTATAGGGTTAACGCCAATGGGTGTACAAACGATTGCTACTTCGATATGTTTTTTTATGATTTAATGTTTCTTAAACGGCTGGCTTTATTTCTATGGAAATTAGAAGAAAAAAAATTATTCTCACACCATCAGCTACAGACGAAATGAAGAGGCAATATTTTATTTTTAGATCCAGATTTAATATCTAGATATCTAGATCTAGACACACTGACGTCAAATAATCGAAATAGCCGAAATCGAAAAGGAGGGACCGTGGTGCTCCACCAGTGCCGAACAATGAAACCCCTGAAATTAATGGGGACATGGAGTCTCAAATTCTGATCTTTTTCTCATGATGATTATCTTGCAGGTGTCAGAAGTGTGAGTGTCCATCATGACATCTATCATCAAGCTGCATGCGCTATCTGGGGCGCGTGATGAATCCCCACCATGCTATATGCTTCAGGTTGATGAATTTCGGTTTCTGCTTGATTGCGGTTGGGATGAGGACTTTAGCATGGATTTTGTCAAAGATCTCAGAAGGTAACATGTGTTGCAGTTTTAGTTTTAATATAGACTGGCCTTACATTGAGGATTTACAGAAAAACATATATAATTTGTTCGAATATTTGGAACACTCAAATGTTGTTCTGGCTAGAATTTTACTCCATTATCAATGAAGCAGGAAGTATTCTGTGTCTAATTTTTTCCAAAGTGATTATCATGAACACTCGGAAAAATAGGTCCAGTAGTTATTTTCCCAAACGCAATGGCATTTTTTACTTTAAAGGGGCCTGTGCTTCTAGATCTAACTTCTTCAGCTGAGTATGAGTATGCTGTGGTTACTGTTATTGAACTTTCTCTCTATCTTTCTTTATAAAATAATAAAGCGTTGGGATAAATAAGGTTGGACTCGATTTACCCAAGTGTTAGGAAAATAACGTCGGCCATAATTTTTTTTTTATTTTACAAAATTTTGTCAGGCTTATATATTAGCCTACTAGATTCTAAACGTGTATGTGCCTAGGAAAAGGGTCCATAAGTCATCAGAAAGAAAATTTTAGCAATATACATTTTCTTATAGAAAATTTGATGCTGAGCACATTGGTTTTTTTATTTTTCAAGATATCTTTCAAAGTAGTTTTAACTCATTTAAGCCAAGGCAACTGAACCGCGACTGTTAATCCTTTACTTCTAGATCTAGATCTAGTTTTTAGAAATTAGCTTACTTTGTATGTCATCAGGAGCAGGCCCAGCTGAAGTGGATTGCATTTGTGCTATGAAGATATGATGCCCTTGTTGTCTTCTAAGTGTAGATCTGTATCGTCACCTTCGACGGCGGACACAAAACGATCACTGATGATATCTGTTAATCTATGATTCTCAACAATGCCTTCTAGTCCAATGTTGCCTCTGTTGTTTTTAAAATGGGGGATTTCTGTTAAATGTATACATTTGTCAAGTCTAGAACGCTACATCTTGACTACAAACCTGGAAGTGATGAATTTCAGTTAATAGTATGTTAATAATTTATTAGGCTGGTATTAACAAATATTTTCGGTTTCAATATACTTTCATGTCAAGTTGGAATCTTTAGAAAGCAATAAAATATAGATCCCCCTTTTTGTTCGTTTTTCTTTACAGTTTAAAAGGAGTTCAAATGAGGTCAATTGAGTACATTAAGTTTTCATAGCAGATGATGTGCGCAAGTAGTCCCACTAGAGTGCATACAAAAAAATTCATGCGCACTGTTTCTAATGATCTGAGGAGATAACACTGATAGTTCATTTAATGGGCATAAAACGGTAACAAAGAAAAAAGTAACATTTGGCTATTTTTAGCACATCTTTTACCCTGACAGGTTTCAGAAAAAAAAAATATTTAAATTATTCAAACATCATATTCAAGCAAATCCTTTTGTGAAACTGTTTAGAAATGTTTAAAACTGTGATAATCTGTTGGGGAACTACATTTTTTTATGTCTGACCACCTATCAACACTTATTTCAAAAACACTCCTGCCAACTTATGGGCTCTTTCTCTAGACACACACAAATATGAAAATGAATTTTTTTAAAACCTGTTCTTTGTCAATAGATTGCAAAAAAAAAAAAAAAATGACTTTGAGTTTCCATTGCTCTTAGTATTAAAGAAAAAACAAAGTTGGTTTTATCAAATTTAATGTAACCTTGATCAAGGTGAGCTGATGAAAATTTTCTCTCAAAAATGTTTTCCTTTCGTCTGCCAATAACTAGTCTATTGCTGAACTTAAAACCCATTTGTCTTTCTTAATCCTAGTAAAAAAATAAAGGCAACTCTCAGAAAAAGGTGTTTATCACGTACCAAGAATGTGACCTGTTATTTTGTTTGAATCTTCAGAGCTGCACCACAGGTGGATGCTGTTCTGTTGTCATACCCAGACCATCTGCATTTGGGTGCTCTGCCTTACTTAGTGGGCAAAGGGGACTTGAACTGTCCTATCTATGCCACAGTGCCAGTTTACAAAATGGGACAGATGTTTATGTATGATCTTTATCAGGTAACTTGTTTTGAAATTTTGAATTGAAAGAAAATACTGTTCTTTTGCTTTTATTGTCTTTTCCAGATGATTTCAAATGTTTGAAGTATATAAAAAAAGAGATGGTGACTTTCACATATCCTTTTGTTTATATATGTTGATATTTATGCTCAGATATTTGTATGTTTATGCCAGAGTATCATAATATATTTGTTCTGTACAATAGAGCTGTAAAATTTATTTCTGAATTTATTCCAGTGTCAAAAATGAATCTGCTCCTTCTACTAGTGCTTTTGGACAACCTGACCCAATAAGGCAGATAATTGAAAACTTTTAGGTGATCTGAGCACTATGATATATCTTTGACAAACATCAGCAAAAAATATATCCAGATAATCTGTACCAGAGCCACGTGAACTCTAGCAAGAATGAAAAAAGAAATCTGATTGGTTATAATCATCATTAACCCTGAAATGTGAATACCTCCTGTCTGATTTAAAATTCCTAAGTTATGATGTTTATAAATTCCGAAGACCATGTTGTTCGGCCAAGATTTAATAGCATTTTCCTTTCAGTTTTGCTGGAATAAATGTTAACTCCTTTAAAAACTTTCATTTCTTTTTTTTTCCTCTTTGCTTTATCAGTCTCGCCACAACAGCCAAGACTTCAACAAGTTCACCCTGGATGATGTAGATGTTGCGTTTGATAAAATTATTCAGCTGGAGTATTCTCAGTCTATTGTGCTTAAAGGTCTGTAAAATAATTGGCTTGTCCTCTATCCTGCTCAACTTAAATTCTCTCATTTTCCTTCTGCTTGTCTGTCTGTCTGTCTGTGTGTCTCTCTCTGTCTCTCTCTCTCTCTCTCTCTGTCTTTATTTATTTATTTATTTTTTATAATTTTTTTTGAGGGAGTACCAAAATATGGTTGTCATCATGATAAGCTTTTAAATGGGATTTGTTGAAGTGATTACATATTAACCCTTGAATCATGAGATATTCTATGTAAAAAACGTTCTTAATACCCAGTGCAAATGTTTTTTTTTCAAAGTGGAGCTTTGAACATTTTTCTTCCAATGTTGCATAATGCAACCACCGACTTATTAGTCCACAGGACGCATTTAAGAGACCAGCTACCTTTGCAACAAAACAATTGTTAGAGTACCATCCCTTGTGGACCTGTGTACAACATCTATTTCCAAGGGTTTGAATCTTCCCCTTGCATTTTTTCATTAAGATTGGACGCTTTTTGTGAATATTATGACGAAATATGTCAGCTTCTTAGGAGAGTGACAACAGGCATGTACAGGATGTTGGATTTGATGATGGGAGCGATGATTCATTGCTAAATTTTGATGAAAATAACTCAGATCAGGATCAGATTGGTCAGAAAGTGAAAGTGAAAGTCCAACTTCTAGGTGCAGACCTAGATCTAGGCCTGAATGGAGTAGGCAGGGTTTAAAGGGGGTGTGGCCCAACAGTTGATCGTAACACCGACACTGGCACCACAACACACTATCAGTAAGACACCTATGAACTAGTTAATCTGTTTGAATCTGACTAAAATGGGAAAGCCTTTGGATTGGATTATTTTACCTAGTGGTGTGTCAAATTTTGTCATCAACTTGTAATTTTTGAAGCATTATACATAACCAACACTGAACAAAACAAACACATACTTGTCATAGACAACAGAAAAAAAATGATAAACGTGACATTCATGATCTTTTAGACATATATTTGGGTGAATATGTTTCCTTCTTTGTTGGCAAAGCCTGTTCAATACTTTTCAGGACTTTATTCTTTCCTTATTTCTTCTCAAGGGCCAAAAGAAATGGTTTTCAATGATTTTCAACATTTAGCTCTACATCATCAATTCTTTCTTCTTCCTGCTCTCTGAATCTAGTGATCTAGTGTCTAAGTTGTTGTCATTCTTATGTTCTTACATCCAACTTCAAGCTCTCTGCATCTGAATCTCATTTCATCTTTGTTTTTGGGTAAGAGAGTGCAAAAAATCAAGAAAGATGAAAAAAAATTCTTGTTTTGAAATCAATCCTCTTACAATAAAATGTAACAAGAAGACTAAGTTTCTGACACTGCTTAACTCCCATTTTTGTGAAATGGAGATAGTTTTCATATTCCATATTACCACATACACTGATATGATTGTTTATGGATGATGAAGAAAAAGAAATTTGACGCAACTTCTGCAATCTACATTAGTGCTCAATTTATCTCCTTGAAATGTAACTAAAACTGTGGAAAAAAAATGAAGGAAGGTATTTGAGATACAAAGTTACACTTTGACTTTATGCATTGTGCATTTTTGAAATCATTTTTTTTTTACAATTTGACATTGGAGATGCAAAAATCTTGCACTGGATTTGAAAACTTAAATTTTTTTTGCCTTAGCATTATGAAGGAAAATTTGACTCTGATATTTTAAAAGGCATTTTTGCAACTGCATACTTTCTATTTGCCTGGTGTGAAGAAAAATATGATAAATTATTCTTGTTATTAAATTTGCTTATAAAAATTCTGTGTTTTCCAGGAAAAGGCCATGGACTGCAGATTACACCTGTGCCAGCTGGGCACATGATAGGGGGAACTATCTGGAAAATTCTGAAGGATGGGGAGGAAGAAATCATTTATGCCATAGATTACAATCACAAAAAAGAAAGGTAAAGGTTTTTAGTTTGGATGTCTGAATGTTAAAAGCAAAAGTCTCGCTTTTATTGAGAGGCTTAAAAATAATAGGCCATCATCACACCTCAAATTGACTTGAGCAGCAAGTATCCGTGTGTACCAAATGAGGTCTGCAAAAATCATCTTCTTTATCAATTATTTTGTATGTGGACCTGCAAGGCAGCTCAGGTGTTAGCAATCACAGAGCCTAATCATTGATGGTTTAATTTTGTCACAAAACCACTGGCGTTAAAGACAACAGCAAAAGTCTGAGATCACCAAATTAGCGAACATGCCATAGACTTGTTTGACTTGTTTGTTTATGTCTATATGTGTAGATGGTCAATTTGATTTGTAAATATCATTCTATTATTTCTCTATTAATTCTGTGTTTCTGTATTTTCCTTTTTTCCCTGGGTAGCAATCTCTCAAAATAAGTTTAATTGTGGTCCCAACTGACTTGAGTAAACTGGACAATTTAGTTAATGGAACTGTGGAGGGAAGGGGTTAAAAAATAATTATCCTTTAAGAAATAATTTCTTCTGAATGTCTAATTAAAACTTTCATTGTGACAGAATTAAACACTGTGACTTGTGACTTCTATTTTACTTGAGTGGGTCAAAGTTGCAAGTAGCCATTTTGATACTCATTTAAATGTGTGGCTTTAAAGTTTTCAAAGTAGGCACTGCTGTCTAACAACTATATATTAAAATACGTTTTGATTTCAGACACTTGAATGGATGTCAGCTTGATACTATATCTAGACCATCAGTTCTGATCACAGACTCATTCAACGCCCTATACAATCAGCTGGGTCGACGGCAAAGAGATGAGCAACTAATGAGTAAAGTCTTCTCTTTTTTCTATCGTAGTTAACAGAACAATTCAAGCAATGAATGACATAAAAATCAGAGAGTTCTAACACTGATTATGCAAGACTTGAAATTTTATTGGCATGGCTTCATTTTCTACTTAGCATCTAGATCAATCTAAATTTGTGTCTTAATTTAGATAATCTTGATCCTGTGCCTATGCTTTAGTTTAGATCTTAGAATCTAGACCTAGATTTATTTAGTTTATTTTTAGTTTAGATATTATAAGAAAGCAAATACTAAATTGAAGCCAGTGCAGCTTCTGTATTTATAAATTTAGTTAAAACCGAGGATTCTTTATTACAGTTACAAAGATTGCAACAAATGCACCGCAAGATGAGATTTTGGCAGAAATAGATATATTTGCTAATAGAAGTATTAGTGAGAATTTTTTTTCGTTTACACCAGACATTCAATTTTTTTTTTTATTGTTGATTGAGTCCTATTTTTATCTTTAACTTTTTATGCTGAGGGCATCTTAGCCCCCCAAAATCTTGTTCATTGATAATATCACACATTTATTCTGCTATGAAATTATCCTTGTAAGTTTTTAGCTTAGCTGAGATATGTTTTTTTAAGTGAATTATGCTCTGTGTTTCTAATTGTTTTATTCCACTCTTTTCATCCCCAGCTACCATTCTTCAGACAATGAGAAATGATGGCAATGTGCTGGTAGCTGTGGATACTGCAGGGCGTATGTTGGAATTAGCACAGCTTATGGTATGCTTTGACTCTTATTTGTGTAAATTACTGCAGCTTTTTTTTTTTTTTAAATCAATTTTCGTTAATCCTTTGTCACTTCCATTGATAGTGTATTGCGCTGAAAAGGATTCTGGCACAATTCCTCGGTTCATATATATTCTTCTCTATTATATTCCCAAGGCTGCTCAGCCTTTATCTGGTTAGTTCAAATGAAACCAGGCTTTGTTTTTCTTTCCCTCTTTTTATCCTTTTTTTTCTTTTTAGTTTATATAATTTTAATGATAACACTGCATTCTGGTCAAACAAGTGAAAAGTGCCAGCCTTTTTTTTTCATCAGTTCAGGGACACCATAAACTGTGAGAAAACAATGTATGTAACTTCATTCGCTTTTGTCTTGGGGTTTTGCATATTTGTATATTTGGAAAAACAACAGAAGAGGAAAGAAGAGCTATGGCCTTTTTATCAAAAAACCTATACGTTTTTTCAATAAAAAAGAAATATTTATCATATTTTGAAAAGATGCCTTTTCAATATTCTTGTTTTGATAATAAGAGTAAAAAATAGATGCCAGGTAGAAGTGTATTTCAATGTATTGTATTTTGCTTGAAATAAGAAAGAACTAGAATCTTAAAACGAAAATTATCATCTCTTGCTGAATGGTCGTTTATTGCTAATGAATGCAATCTGAGTTATCTTCAACGTTAAATGAAATGACAAATAACACAGATCAATTTTGGATGTTCATGGCTCTGAATGTTTAACCTTTGCAGACGAAGCAGGCCCCCTTCAATAGCATTAAAATTAAGAAATGTTTTAGCAATGGCTTTTGCAGTGGAATTGAGTTATATTCTGCTCTTTGCCATTATGGCTGTTGAATATCTGAAGTGAATGCTAAGAAATTGAGATAAAAGCAGGGAAAATGTCTTTCAATAGCAACAGCATTGATCATAATAATAATAATAAAATTAGTAATGATGGTAATGATGATCATGACATTAATTGATTGATTATTACAAAGATAAAGATTTCCTTGACAATCTCAAACTGTTTTACAGATAAAAGTTTGGCGCCTATTAGAAGTTTTATGTAGAATGTATACTTTGTAAGATTAACAACTCTAAGTTCTTAATAATGGAAGCTATTGAATTGTTTTCATGATCAGCCACAAACTTTTATTTTGACATGTTTCATTATCATCATTGGCTGGCTAACTCATCCTGAGATCTGCCGGAACCCTTCTGTCATGGGCCTGGGCTCAATCCTCTATTGATGCCCTAGCTTGGTGGAGATGTTTCATTATCATCATTGGCTGGCTAACTCATCCTGAGATCTGTTGGAACCCTTCTGTCATGGGCCTGGGCTCAATCCTCTATTGATGCCCTAGCTTGGTGGAGGCTCGAGAGCCTGAGGTCAAAGGGCTATATGCATGAGAACCAAAATCATGGTCTTATCATTTTCATTTTTTCAAGTTTAATTTTCTTTTTTCCAGATGAAGTACCCTTTGAAGGTTATCAGAGTAATCAGTTTTAGGAGTTACAAAAGACAAAACAAGTATATTTATCTTCTCCAATAAACTCTTTTCTTTTTTTTTTGTTTTTTTTTTTGTAACAATTACTTAGGATCAAATGTGGCGAAACTCAGAGTCTGGCCTCACAGCTTACTCACTAGCCTTGCTCAACAATGTCAGCTTCAATGTTGTGGAGTTTGCTAAATCTCAGGTGAGGAGGATTTTCCGCCGGTTCTTGGATTGCCTGAAATTACCAGTCTTGACTCTAAAACAAAATTGTTGTTTTAAATATATGCATAGCAGGATCAATAATTATTTTCAATTTGGTAATAAGCTCAGACAAAGTCTGTGGTAAAATTTTGGAAAAAAAGTCATGTTTTAGGGAAATGAGTTCTCATTATACATTGCAAGATTAACCTCTAAGTCTTTAATTTCCTTAATTATTCAATCATTTCGCCACTTCTAAATACATTATTTCCAAATGAAAAAAAAATTGATTGAATTTGGTTTTTTTTGGGCTAACCTCAAAATATTTTCCAAAAATATCTTCAATGAGAAAGTGTTAAACCAAATTTTTTGCATGTGAATTTTATCACTGTCATAAAGATGACATCCTAACATTTCAAATTTTATATGTATGTGAAAGGGGAGAAAAGCGTGTTGACAACATAGGCATAAAGTTTTAAAATATGTGATAAAACATGTGAACAGATAACTAAGTTTTGGCTCATACCTTGCAATCCGCTCTCATGAATAATACCACAGTGCTATGTCCAAGCCTTGAAAAACAATAGCATGTTTCAGTTTTTGTTACTCTAAAAAGGGAAAAGGTTATCATCTTAGTTGGTCAAGGCAGTGGGGCTTTGGAGGCACAGTGAATAGCAAACCAGCCCTGTGATCTTCAGGGACCCTTTTGTCGCATGTTCAAGCCCCGCTGACAGCGCCCTGGCCTGACGGAGGACATGAAAGCCTGAGATCACATTGTTGTGAGCAGGCTATGTACAAAAACAAACCATGCAAGCCACAGCAGCAAGCTTGCTGTCCCATTTTTATGTGCTCAAAATCGTTTTACAGTAGTCTAGACTAGAACTTTGTGATTATTGCTAGCATTGTAGCATCATTACACCCTTCAACATTATGAGCATCAAAATCTCTGAAAGAGCTAAGGTAAGCTCTAGCTCTCCTAAAATCAGATTTTTTTTTCTACCAATTTTGTGTCTTGATGTGAATATTCATCAAAACATTTTGATTCGCAAGCTTAAATAAAGCCATTATTCATGTCTGGAAATAATTGAAAACAAATTAAACAGAACATTTGCGCATTGACTTAATTTTTAGAGAAAGGACAGCTCCGATTCAATTTACTCTATGTCTTTAGACTAATGTACATTTACACACAAAGCCATTCTAGGCTTTTATCAGACTTGCCAACCTGTCACAATTGTGTATTTGAGTGAACGTAACTTGAAAAATTACTCATATATGCAGCAAAAAATTATGATACACGCATTTTCCTCAAACGTAATAAGCGAAAACAACGGAGACCGTGATTTGCTGAGCCGGGCCTTTTTTACCCCGTACCTGGGTTCACTATTTTTCTTGCGATGACGACTCTGCTAGCTTGGCCTTTTCTTTGTTCAAGAAAAGGAGTGCTTAGTTTAATTTCTATCAGAAATATGACTATTACGTCACTGGTAAGCGTGCTCATTAGGCCAGGCTAGCAAAGTGCTAAAGAGCATGATTTATCTATTGTATTTTTGATTTAGCATTTATACACTTATTGTGTATGAGGAAAGAAAGTCAGTTTTCAAGTAAGCATTTTTGATTGAGAATAGAAAAAAAAGGTCTTTTCGGGCTGTCATAATAAACAAAACTGATTGCAAGGGTTGGTAAGTCTGGTATTTGTGAAATAATTATATTGATATATGCAAGTGAACACTTAGTGACTTATTCCTGTTTTTTCTGAAGAACACATCTCCTTCTTTGTTATGCATAAAATGCTATCTGTCAAATAGAAATATGTCACATCTTGAGCATAAAAAAATGGAAAGTATATCCTAGATCTGTAGACAGTTGTTTAAGATATGATATTTAATAGAGAGGCAGAACAAGATTTCTTCTCTCTCTTTGATGTGATTACTTCCCCTCAGCCTGTTGATATTGGGAAATTGAAAGTATTTACTGACTGTTTAAATTGAACCTAACTAGTGCCCATAAGACTTAACTCGATATGTGTCATTAACACTTTTTAAACTGCCAGTGCATGTGTGCATCAATCAAAATCACTCTGTGGTTGGAGTCATCACAGCCAGAACTTTTTCAGACAATAACAAGATTCCTAAACCTCAGGAAAAAATGGTGGATTCCCCTCATGTGTTCACATTATGTTGGCATCCCATCCACGAATGCACAAAAATTTATCTCCTTGTATTCACGCTATGTTGACAACCCCTCTTCGACTGAATAAAAAATTTGCTTCTCTTGTTGATCCCATGCATTTTGTGACAGAATAATACAGCATGTTTCTCCATATCTAAATCCAAGACTTGAACCATGCCTGCAGCAAATATGAAACACTTGCTTAAGTCCTGTATCATCCCGAATAGCAAATCCACCACCCACAATTGATATCAGTAATTTACTACCTAAATCAGGATCAATTTACCGAAGTACACAAATCATATGGAAAATATTAAAAAGTTGCCCTTGGATTGGCCTGTATCTGGATTAAATAATGATTACTGCTCTATCAAAGGGTGTTACATATTATTGAAATGATAACTCAATGTCTTTAGGCATCACACTACAATTATAAAACATGCTCTCTATTGGAAAGCTCATGCTTGTGATTTGGCTAATAATAATCCAGGGTTAATTGCCTCATCAAGGCAGCTTAATGTTGCCTTTGTTCATTAATACATCAACCACGTCCACTGAACGGCTTAAATCTACTGAGGCTAAAATTCTTTG
>BLXT01006579.1:287778-302333 GCA_019648995.1 Plakobranchus ocellatus | reverse complement strand
AAAAGCTCACGCCCATGATCATGAAGGATTAGAAACAAGCGTAAAAAACGCAGAGACTTTCAGTTTTTTTTTCTTTTAGTGTGTCCAAAGCTCGATAGTTTCCACATTTTCTAGAGTTTGTATTATTTCGCATCGATTGTTCCATTGAAAGAAATACTGTGGTATCGAAGATTTTGTTTGGATTGCTTTCATAACGATTTCCTAATTTCTTTTCTTTTTTTTTTCTCTTCTTTTTAGATAAGCGGAGAAATTCGAATTTCGGGAATCGTTTCAAAATAACAAATTATTCTGAAATTGATTTGCTTCTTTCCGCTTGCGTGGCTTTTTTTCCAAAATGTTCTCATAGCTATCAGTTCTATCCTTTTTCTTTTTTTTTTTTTCGGCTTTTCCTTAAAATGTTTATCATAGCTATAAATTCTATGCTGTTTTGTTTTGCTTTTTTTTTTTTTCATTTGCAAAAAAAAAATTATTGAAATCGGGCCTCTGTAAAATATTTAAAAGAGCTACATGCTGCTTTATAAATTGAAATTTAATAACATACAAATTCACCTCTGATGACCCCTATCGTTCCTAACACTGAAATCTTATTGACAAAATGACCTTTGACTACCTGCACCCTTCTATACAAGATTTAGCAAGAAGAAGATATTTTATAAAATATATTTCAATGCTAGAAATGAAGTGAGACAGGGTGTGTGGGTATCATCGTATATAATGGCGTTGCAGATATATGGAAATTTTAAGATACTTTCATAACTGGCCTTTTTTCTTCTTCTGGGTTTCAGGATTTTGTGCCATTTTTTTTAAGCTCATCGTTCATCTTTGTCAATATTTCCCAATCTCTTGTTTTTGACATATAAATGATTTATCTTACTTTCCCAATCCTTTCTCCCTCCCTCTCACTCACTCTCTCTCTCTCTCTCTCTCTCTCTCTTTCTCTCTCTCTCTCTATTCTTTTTCTTTCTTCTCTCTCTCTCTTTAATTTTCTTTCTTTCTGTTTGAGTATATATACATAAATGTATGTCTGTTTTTATTTACTTTACTCTGTCGATCTATTTCTTTCTCGCTTTTTCTGTCTTTCTTGAGGCATTAGTTGAACTCATTATCTTCTTTTCTCTCTCTCTCTCTCTCTCTCTCTCTCTCTCTCTTTCTCTCTCTCTCTCTCTCTTTCTCTCTCGCTGAGAACCATCTATGGAACAGAGAAGAATTATAAGGTTAAAATAATAACAGATGATCTTAAGAGAGACTGAGAAAAGGAAAAGGGAGAATAATAAAGACAGTTCGAAGTAAAATTACAGAAGGGGCGGGGGTGGGCGTTAGAGAGAAAAGGGTGGAGAAAAGAGCACAGAGAGACTTATATATATATATATATATATATATAGAGAGAGAGAGAGAGAGAGAGAGAGAGAGAGAGAGAGAGGAAGGGAGAGAGGGAGGTAGGGAGAAAACTTTAAAGTGAGTGCGAGAAAGTTTGAAAGAATGGAAGAAAAAGTATCAAGTTCCCTAGTTAGGCAAGAGGAAACTTTGCACAAGAAAAAAAGACAAAGGAAAAAAAACAAAGAAAAAAGTAGTCTTCAACTTGAACACAAGATCATGCTGATGATTATCTTGATCCGGGTCTTTGAATAATTTACGGCCTCTAACTGTATTTTAGAGAAACCAAAAGGAGTAACTCATTGGCGGATAGCGAATTTGGTCAGAGATCTGCAAAGGAATTTATGTGGCGGGTTCAACTCGCAATATGGCTGATACAAAGTCAAGAAGAACTAGTTGGTCAGGCAAGTTTAAAGATTTAAGCCTTGTCCTAGTCAATTTATTTAATTACCTTATATTCTTATACGATCATTTAAGTGAAGACAATTTAAAGCGAAATATTTTAATGTATACGCAGTTTTGTTTTTTTTTCAATTAGTTTGAATAAGCTTTAAGTTAATAGTTTTTGTGTGTTTGAAGGACTTTTTTCTTCATTTCTTCATTAAGTTCTACGTGATCGGTTGTGTCATTTTATGCTAGTTCTTTTTAATTTTTAAAGAAAATATGACCGAGACTTTTTCTTTCAACTCTTTGTGTAAAATGGATACTACCAAGAATAGAATGAGTTGTTTTTTTTTTTTATCGGAAAGGACTCTTTCCTCTCTTTCTCTCGCTCTTTCACTCTCTCTCTCTCTCTCTCTCTCTCTCTCTCTCTCTCTCTGTTTATCTCTCTTTGTCTTTCCCTCTCATTCTTTCACTTACTTTACTCTGTTTCTTTTTTTTATCTCCCTTCCCCCCACACCCACCTCTCTCTCTCTCTCTCTCTCTCTCTCTCTCTCTCTCTCTCTCTCTCTCTCTCTCTCTATCTCTCTCTCTCTCTTTCTCTTTCTCACGCTATTTGCCTCCCTCTCTTTTTCTCTGTTTTTCTTTCTCTTATTCTTTCGCATATCTCGATTCCCCCCGCTATCTTTTCTTTTTTCTCTTTCTCTCTCTCTATCCTTTTTCTTTCTTTGCTCATTTTTTCTCTTTCTCTCACTCCGCCCTCCCTCCATACCTTTTGCTTCTCTTTCTCGTCCCCGTCTCTCTCTCTCTCTCTCTCTCTTTCTCTCTCTTCCTCTCTCTCTCTCTCTATCTCTATCTCTTTCTTTCTCTGCCTATCTATCTATCTATCTATCTATCTATCTATCTATCTATCTATCTATCTATCTACCTATCTATCTATCTCTATCTCTCTATTCATTAATCCATTATCCTATACTAATACATGAGGCATGGAACGATCGCAGCAAAGTGACCAAATCAGTTCAAAGAGTACTTAAAAGTGAAATGAAAATCCTCAAGAGATGTGATCTTTATTTGGTTACCATCTTTTTCATCGCTATTTCTCAACAACTAAGGCTTAGAGAGATAGATAGATAGATAGATAGATAGATAGATAGATAGATAGATAGAGAGAGAGAGAGAGAGATAGATAGAGAGAGAGAGAGAAAGAGAGAGAGAGAGAGAGAGAGAGAAAGTGAGTGAGAAAGACAGGAAGACAAACAGACAGGCAGGGAATGTTTGTTTAGTTTTTTCCCTATGCTAGCTACCTTTAAGGTTCCCTAGGTGATGTTTTCGTAGCAAAGGAGCAGGATGAAGGATATTTATAATCGCAATCACTCCTCTTTTTTTTTACTCGTATCTTCCGTGGCGTGCACAACAGAGAGAGACAGTCAAAGAGAGGAAAAAGATTGTCTTTTTTATTATGAATTTATGCTGGAACTTAGGCGACGTTAAACTGTAGCAAGTAGGACTCTTCATTTTCTTTCACAGTTACAGATTCAATGCTACTCCTGGTAAATGAAAGAGTGGAACAATAGAGGAATAAAAATAAAACAGGTTTGGCAGGGCACCGAGTTCAAAATATTTGTGTGCTTGAAAAAGATAGAGAAAAAAACGCTCAGAGAGAGATGATGAGGGATGGAGAGAGAAAGAGAGAGAGAGAGAGAGAGAGAGAGAAAAGGTGAAAAATAGGAAAAAGACAAAGAAAGAGAAGATACATAGATATAAACCTGACTCAATTGCTAAGAATGGGTTCTCTTTTTTTTTCCTATTAAAAATACTTGGTTGTTACAGGAGCCGGGACGCAGACAGACAAACCGCTATAAAATAGCTCAACAAGGGAAAAAAAACCAAACTCCAGGCTTTTTAAATTGCATAAAAGCTACGTATTTAGACATACATGGATGCCGAGAAAAAAATCCAATGTGCGAGGTAAACAAAGATAAAAATCTCTCTCGGCTCAATGAAATGATTGTAAATGATTAAAACACACGACAAGCCTGTCTTATTAGCAAAAGACGGACTCAATCAGGATCAAATCAGTTAGCAAAAAATAAATGTGAGCACCAGGGCAGTACCAAGCTATCTCACTACTGTCTTATCTAATCTTTCAAGAAGGTTATTGTCCGTAGTGGGTCTGTAGTAAGGTAGATTGAGCCCCAAGTCTCAAGCAGTCCGAGGATTAAGTGTGTACGTCACTTTAGCTCGACTCGAAAAATACTACTATAGATTCTGAATTCTTCCGATTCTGGGAAAGAGAAGTAGAGTGGTTCGATTTTTCAATTCCTCATCCTGATTCTGTCAATTTTATGTTTTATACATAATGGAAAATATTAGCAAGAGTCTCACAGAAAAGAGGCTTTGAGCTGCTGGTGCGATTACAAAAGACTGAGTGGCCCTCAAGTCTACAGGGACCTTACATCATGAGTTCGTGGCTCAAAACATACAATCGAACCCTGCTGTCCGAAGGGAAACCAAAATTCTGTGGTCAGAAAGATTATGTCATAGTTATAAAGCCAGATTATTATTAGTTGCGAAAGCGCCGGGTTTTGAATCCAAACAATGATATTCGGTTTTACATACCTTTATTTTCCATAAATTGTATCGGATAAAAAGAAGCTTCGTGTAGTATTTGAAACTTTATCGATTATTCTTCATGAGATTGTTGCAGTCCTCGATTCCAAAAAAATGAAAACTGTTCTCTTCTTCCGTTCTGTCTCATAAGCTTATAACTGCCTTCTGCCAGAGGCAATAACTTAAGCAAAGATACAATCAGATCTGATGACCTTTGAGTGTTTTATGCTTTCTCTCTCTCTCTCTCTCTCTCTCTCTCTCTCTCTCTCTCTCTCTCTCTCTCTCTCTCTNNNNCTCTCTCTCTCTCTCTCTCTCTC
The DNA here is from genome assembly GCA_019648995.1 of Plakobranchus ocellatus. Classification (NCBI taxonomy): domain Eukaryota; kingdom Metazoa; phylum Mollusca; class Gastropoda; family Plakobranchidae; genus Plakobranchus; species Plakobranchus ocellatus. The sequence continues at coordinate 297,648 of BLXT01006579.1, read as the reverse complement.
TCTCTCTCTCTCTTCCATTACTTTGATAATCTTTTTTCTTACCTCTCTCTCCTAATTCCGCTATTCCTCTTCATTTCTCTCTTTTTCCGCGTCTCTATCTCAGCATTTTTCTCCCTTTCTATCTTTCTCGCTCTCTCGTCTCTCTATCTATCTTTGTCCATCTCTATCACTCTCTCTCTCTCTTTCGTTTTCTTTCTCTCTCTCTCCCTCCCTCTCTGGCCTCTCCATTCACCTCGGGGAATACATCTACATCAAGCCCGATAATTGTTTAGGTAGTCACGTCTTTAGTATTTTGCGTCATTCCGAATTCCGAACAGTTATCGTAATTCTGTTTCTTTAAGATAAAAATCCGTGGGTTTTTTTCTTTTTCGTAATTTCTTGCCTCCTCCATTTTCTTCCTTTTTTGTTTATCTTCTCTAAGCGTAAGCGTTTAGCGACATGAAAATTCAATTTTCCTTGGTCCTTATTGATCTTCAGACAAGTAGAGGTTGGTTGAATACTCCACTGCTACAAAAAATAATATTTCTGTGCTGTGTCTTTTCTTTTCTTTTCTAACATATGGGACATTGATGGCACAATACCTGGCGAACCCGCCGTCAGACTGGCAGGGATCCTTTTGTCCTGGCCACACGGGTTCTGAAAGCTTGAGATCAATTTATTGTGGACACTAGTTGCATGAAATCAAACCAAATGTTCCTTTGATGTACATCCTAATGTTGATAGGAACTTTTTTCTCTGTGTCTTTTTCCTTTGTTTAAAGCTTTTAGCGTAATCTTTTGTTTCGTTTATCCATGTATAGTATTGTTGTTCTTAAAGTTGCAGTCGTTCTGCCTCTCCCTAATTTCTTCTATCTCATTCTATGCGCTCTCACTCTCTGCTCTTTCTCTATCTATTTCTGTGTGTGTGTGTGTGTGTGTGTGTTTCCTTCTCATATTCTGTCTCCTTTTTTTCCAGATCGTTTATCGTCCGATTTTACGTCTATTTTCGAAATTTCTCATTTTTTTCCCTTTCTCGTATTATTTTTCAAAACCAGTTTTGTATTACAAGGCCTGTTAAATTTTGAAAGTGCAAGCCTTCTAGAGCTTGGCTAAAACGATTATTGACCAGGCTTAAGAAACAAGCCTTTCTTTTTCAATTTGTGATTTTCCCTGAAGCTAATATTGAATTACGATAGCAGCACCTCGTTGGTGTAAACTGCGTCATGATCTTCCTGAAAGATAACAAAATGAATGTATGTCACAGAAATAAATTCAGAAAGCACTAAAGCTATACGGAACCTTAAGGACGTTCTACCATGTTCCATTTGAGAGGTGAGTTTCTTCTTTAACATTAATCAATGCCCAGAGCCACTGCCTCAAGTGTAGCAGTTCTGCTCTACATCGATAAATGTTATACCTGTGAAATACTCAGCTCTAACTAAAGTTAAGTAGTCCAATCAAACACAACCTTTAGAGCTTCTATCGCATCGAGTTCGTTCTGGAGGCTGGGGGAGGGGAAAAAGAGGTGTGTTGTGTATGTGTGTGTGTGTGTGTGTGTGTGTGTTGATCAGGCATAAAGATAGATATAAANNNGGGGGGGGGGGGGGGGGGGGGGGGGCTCGATTTCGGCCTGAGAAAAATATATGGAGTTTTGCATGAATAGAAAGGCCAAATTTGTCTATTCGGCTTGTCTTAGAATTATATGCAGTTGCCAGTTAGCATCGGACTCATCGTGGGCACTAGTTTGATAACCAATTTTGTCAGGGGGGATAAATACAGTGGGCAAGATCGAGCCATCAGCCGTGAAATCAGCAGTCCCTGATGAGATTAGAAAGAGGATCATCTCATCTTGGAAAAGTAAACGATCAGTTCTCATTTAAGTGTCTTAATAGCGAACTCCCGAATCATGACTTCTAGTTAACTATAGGCCTGCAGTCTAGGCCGATCAATTAATTTGTTAATATTTTTCATGACTCCAAAAAAAAAAAAAAAAAAAATTACCCACATAAGCTATAAAATGTACTAATACTTCTAATTAATTTGAGAAACATATGTGAAAGTAGGCCTAATAATATCTTTATCATTATTCTTATCTCATCCTTTAGTTAGACATTGCTTAGAAATTAGTAGCTCTATTGGTTAAAAATCAAATGGAGCTAATAATATAGGTCAATGACTTTTTATTTTTTTTAATTACTAATTGAAGTAAAGTACATAAGGTTAGCGTATTTAGTTAAATTTGACCCTATTCATCGTTCTCTTTTTGCACTTTGCCTCTAGAAATTCAGGCTTGCTGTGAAAATATGATAGTAGTACAGTAATAGTCTGTTAAATTGTTAAATTAGGCTACAGACGGGTTCAACTGAGTAAGAGCAGGCAAAGAGGGTTGATAATAATAACAATTACTGTATAACAGCGCAAAAGATTTTAATGAATCGCTATGGGTCTAATTCGTCCATAATCGACAGGTAAGGATGGACGTTTTTTCACTGAAATTTTTTCAATCGTGAATGACGAAATCAAATTTTAATTTCCTAAAAATTATAAAACCGTTTTATCACGCTTGTGGGATGGATAACTTTGTCTCGATGAAACCGACTGATTGGTTCCTTCAAGGCCACTTCAAACGATAGTCGTTTTTCAGCAGAGATATGAGATCATCACGCACTGACATGAGTAGAAACCGAAACGGGCTGACGAGGTTTCGTGTATTCCAAATTATACATACAGTGGCCATTATACATGTCGGGCCGTTTTTGCGTAGGGATTTCAAAACGATTTGATAAATTTGTTAACTTAAAATCTCGCAAGTTTGATGAGATCATAAAGCGTTGCTGGTAGTACTCCAAATGGCGTGACCGTGCCTATATTCAATGTACTTGAACATTAAAATTAAAATGCTTTTTTTATTAATCACACATGAAAAAACTACCAACAAAAAAAAAAAAAAATATTTCAGTCGATTTCAGTGTGTTAGTTATCACCGCGAATGAAAGAGAGCAAATTAACTTTAATGTCACATTTAAGCTACCGATGTACCTATGGAGAAAATTAGTTTACACTAGACCGCTGACGATTTGTGAGAGATCTGCGAATATGAAAAGTCACGACTTGCGTCCAGTAGAATTTACAAAAGATGAAGGTCACGGTATCGAATTCAGAGAATCTAAAATTCAAATAAGGTAGAGAATATTCCTAGGATTCGTTGTCCTGCATTTTTAACAGCGAGGAAAGGCTTTTTTTTTTTAATAAGAACATGAACTAAACATTAGAAATGTAAGTAAAATGCTGAAAGAAAACTACCCTTTTAATACTCTGACAAAATTAATAGGCCTAATGTTAAAAGTATCTTTTTACCTGAAAGGATGAAAGGGATGTTTCATCTTTTGAAGAAAATAATCATTCCACCCCNNAAAATGAATAAGATCGGGAAGGGTGAGGGCGCCAGACGGACAGCGTAATAGGAGTTAAATCGGCTGTCTAATCTTCTAAAGGTCAAGGTTTCAATTGTTTGCCGATCGTGGTCTGCCTGAGACGACTGAGTTTGAATGCCTTTTAGATAGAATTTCTCAACAAGGTTGTCGAATTTTCAGTTTTTCCCTCCTGAAAGTGGCAGTTGTGAAACAAATAGGCGAATTGTGAAATGCGAAACAAATGGCTGAATGTAGCCTATGGTTACTGATTACATTGTTGTGAGAGAAAAGAAGAGAAAAGAATTTTTTTATATTCTTATTGAAGTTTTTTTTGTTTGTTGGTTTGTTTGTTTGTATGTTTGTTATATTTTTGCTTTAACAGCGGGATTCAAATACGCTAAAATCATAACCAAAAAAACGTTCCGTTTTTAATGCTCTGAAGCTTTTATTCCCTTGCGATTGTTTTGTTTTGCTAGTGTAATGTGAGCGTTTTAAAATATACAATCGGGAAATTCGAAATAAAAATTCGGTGTTTGCATTTTGAAACGGTGTGTCTCATGTGAAAAGAAAAAACATAAGTGAAAAAGTGTGTTTGTGAGGTTCATTTTACAATAGTTTATGACGATTATTATCGAGAAAAGCCATTTTATAGAGATGAGAGAAGAGAAGGGGATGGGGAGGGAGACTATATATAAATAACTAGATAGGTGGCCAGCGGGATTTAGAGGGAGAAAGAGATAAATACAGAAATGCGTGTAGATGAAAATAAAGAGCGGGAAAGAGAAAGAAAAAGGCTAATTATGAAAGAAGAGAGAGAGTGAGAGTGAGAACGATAGAGAGGAAGAGAGATTCATAAAAAGCCTAGATGGTTAGAGAGATGTAGAAAGAGAGTCAGGGTGAGAAGTTGCTAATATCTACAAAGAAGATAAAAAAAAAAGGTAAGATAGATAACACAACTGAGAAAGAGAAAATAACTAGATGATTAGGGAAGAAAATAGCTAAATATGAAAGAAGAGAGAGAGCATTTTAAAAAAACATTAAGATTAAGGAAAAATAGCGTTTAATGAAAAGCAAGTCAATATTGAGAACAATATAAAATAAAAATTGGTTCCTTCTAATTCCTGTTGATGTCAAGTTATTTACAGGAGAACAGATTCTTTCCTCAGCTTGTTAGACTTGGCAGGATTCAATACATAGTGGTATCTTTTTTCTGCAGTTGAGTTGGTAATTTTTTTTTCTTTCTTTCACAAACCAAAAAGTTTTTCTTTTAGGCTCCATCCCAGCCTCCAGACGAATAACGGCAGCAAAATTTTCTTTAGGCAAACCTGTAAACTTTCTAAATTTTATTTCTAGGACCTAAAATCTCCAACATTGTCATAATACATAAATATCCATGTTGTATGAACGGCCCAGGCCTATTTACTCTCCATTAAGTTTCCCATTACAGTACTGATAATCCCATGTCCTTGGGGAATTAATGCAAGATCGATTTATCCACTAACCTATTGCAATATTCTTCAGAACAAAGCAATAGTTTGTGTTAAAATGTTCCATGTGCAGGATCAATTAGAAAAGTGGACTTATGAGAGCTAGAATTAGAGGAACTTTTCTGTTCTTGGTCATCGGAGGATCAATTTCTTTCATAAATTTACTCTGTGTGATAAAAAAGCGAACTGAATTGAAGAATCAACTTGGATATCTCACAACCCTGCTTCTCACATTTTCGGAAAAATTTCCACAGGACATAACTCCTGTTGTTATTGATTGCCACACATTTTTCCATAGTCGCTGTGTATTCAACTCGGTATTATAAGGCGAATAACTGAACTAGAGATGTCGTCATTCGAATTTTCTCCCCTTGTGAATTTCCATCCCACTGGGACTTGCCCATATCGAACAGAAAAGAAACAGAAATTTTCCTTTGAAAAAAATGACAAACCACGACAAGTTATACCTTTACAAAATATCATGTTGAATAATGTTAAAGGCAAATTCTCATTTCCTTGTCTGTCCTTCCTGAACAGAAAAAAGTAGAAATTTTCCTTTAAAAAAATTAATGACAACCCATGGAAAGTTGTATCTGTATATAACATCATGTTGAATAATGTTAACGGCAAACTATCATTTCCTTGTCAATTTAAAAAGTTTGATTTTTTTAAAATTCACAATTGGAAAGCTTCAAAAAATTTATACAATTGTTTCCGATATATAACATTCATACCTATTTCTGCTTCCATGTTGCAGTAGCAAAACTGAAAGATACGTAAGTAAAGACAGTGATTGAGTGATATGAAATCAGTGAACTGATCTCCTTTTCAAGGGACATGATCACAAAAAACCCACTACGAACAGTCGAAACCTTTATCAAGTCCCTTTGAGCGTTTATCCAGTTAAAAATTGATTCAGCCAACTTTCTGTCTCCCCTGTCTTTCTCTTCATCTCTCTCTGCCTCCCTCCCTCTCTTTCTCTCTCTACTTATCTTTCTCCTTCTCCTTTTCAAAGGAACATGAGCACAAAAAGTCCACTAAGAACAGTCGAAATCTTTATCAAGTCTCTTTGAGAGTTTATCCAGTTAATAAACTGATTCAGCCAACTTTCTCTCTCCCCTGTCTTTCTCTTCATCTCTCTCTGCCTGCCTACCTCTCTCTCTCTCTCCTTCATAATGTAAAATATTTTTATGAATGCAAGAAATTTTTTTAAAGAGTAAGAATAATTTATTTATGCAAATATGAATAACAGTTTTCTACATAATCTTTGCAATTCCAAAAAATCACATTTATAAACAATTGTAACAGCCCCTGCCTTTTACATTTAGAAGACATCAGTAACTTTGAATAAAGTTTTTTTTCAAATTTGAGGCAGCTCTCAACAGATCCACTTTGAGTAGAGATTTTAACGTTAAAGGTTTGAAGCAGCCATCAGCATCTGGCCTTAAAGGAGGCATTAGTGGTGCACTGGATAGTGCACCCGCCCCGAGATCTGCAGGGACCTTTATGTTGAGGGTTTGAGCCCTGCCACTGATGCCCTGGCCTGACAGAGGGCCTGAAAGCCTGAGATTATCCTGTTGTGGACTGGCTATATGCAAAAACCAAAAACCAAACCTGGCTTTCAAGGGTGAATGTAACTCATATTTTTAGCACTGGATAAATGACAATGTAAAAAAATTCTAGGTCAATATCAGATTGATGAGTCTATTCTATTTAAGCTTCATGGAAGTGGAAGCTATGTTTTAATGATCAGTAAATTAAGTACTGAAGGATATTTCCTATGCAATGATAGAAAAACGGATTCATCATACAAATTCATCTATCAAAGACTCCATCAATCACTATCATACATACTTGTAGAACCACTAGCCTGTCAAAAGGACTCCTGGAATCCTAATAGGCCTGTATGTGTTGAATCTCTACCAAGACCTGGCTCTGTGCCATAACTATTTGATGATTATCCTATGATTATATGATTTTCACTTTTTCTTTTCAATTTGTCATCTATAACAATCAACTTTTGTAGTTTGCAAAGCAGAGGAAAAGTCAGAATATAATAAGGACCGGCCAATTTAAAAACTGAAGAAAAAAAATCCACAATTCTCAATTCAAATCCAAGAGAGCAACGGTACACATACTAATTTCAGCTGTGTTTTAAATCTAAGACATGAAGAATGTTGCCTAGCTAAAACAGTTTGTCATGCAAAGTCAGTCCACAGCATATACAGTCCTTGATGTAGAACAAATAAAATTGAGAAATCAGTGTTACTAATTAGTGTGATTGTCCTGAGAACTCAAATGAATGATAAGAGCATCTTGAATAGCATCAGAGATTCCCATCGATGTTAAGGCCTGTTTGGGGTCAGGATGGTGGTCAATCAGGAGAGACAGAGCCTGCAAGAGTGTTAAAAAACAAAAGAGGCAACAAGAGTGCAATTCGTTTCAACCAATAAAGGTACTGGTATTAGGCCTGGATGTTGTAGATGTGTAAAACTCTTTGTCTGTAACCCTCTTAAACTCAAACCTCAATTTTTATGCATATAATCTCTCTCTCTCTCTCTCTCTCTCTCTCTCTCTCTCTCTCTCTCTCTCTCTCTCTCTCTCTCTCTTTCTCTCTCTCTTTCACTCTGTCTTTCTCCTCGCTCATCTATTTCTCTCTTCTTCTCGCTCTCTCTTTCCTTATGTCATCTCTTCATTTGAATATATATTTTTTTACTTCTATATTGAGCATTTCATTGTTCCCTTAATGAAGAGATTTCCTCCTACATGTCATCATTTTCATCACTATTCTGTGGGTAATGACATTAAATTAAGTCCAATTCCTTCTTCCTATTTTTTGCAATAAAATCTCATTATTCTATTAGCTCTCCAGCTTTTCCTTCAAATCAAAACATATTTTTTGCTCTTGTATGCACTTTAAGCGCAAGATTTTATAAAATCCCTTTGTTGCAGTTTTCTTCAACATTATTCAACACTTAAAGAAAAAAGAAAACATTTTCTCAAAGAAGTTCTACTTATATTTTAAGAATGTGTAACTTGGAAAACTTAGTATAGATAATTTTAGATAATAAGAACTTGAACGACAAAGTATTTTCTCTCTTAGCCTTGTATATTGACATTTTCTTATATTAACATAATATCAATGACCACAATCATGTCGATGTATTCAGAGTGCACTGTATCGATCTTTTTTCCTAAAAAAAAATTTGCAAATCAGTGAAATAGGATTTTCCAAAAAATAACTTCTGATTGGGCACTTCTGCGTAGGGGTTCATAAAAGTCATCAACTTTTTCATCTCTGCAGTCCTATCAGTGTAACCAAAGATTATAAAAATAAAGACTGTCTTAATAAGGCCTTTTTCTACACTTTTTTTGGGTTATGTATATTGCCTAGGTTACTGCCTTTACATTACAGCAGTGACTTTGTTAAGTAGGGTGTCAAAAATCATAATTTCATGGGGTTTTTTTCTGTGCTTTTATTTCATCTACTTCACCATCATTCCCTCATTTTATTTATTTTTTAACTTTAGATTTCAAGTGGTTTTATAGATCTCAACATGTTTGTTAATCATTGCTGATAAAAATTAATTTCAGTTCACTTTTCAATCAAGAGTCTAAATAATACATTCTGCTAAAGTGCAAAGAAAAAAATTGTTACTTTTAAGATTTTAATTTAAATAATCTGGTTCCCCATACTGCAGGAAATAGAAAATATATTATCTAAAATTACATAATTAAGTATCTCTGGTGAGTCATTTTCGACTGTTTTGTTTATATCAAAAGAATATTTAACAATTTTTAACTTAATTGATTTTCGTATACTTGTTCCTCTAACTGTTAATTAATTTTCTAAAAATCTTTTTGAGAACACAATTCCTATAAATTGACCTCTTCACAAATACAAAACTTTTTATTCTAGCAGGACCAATTTGAAAAGGAGAGAGGGTCTGCACCTTTCTGGTGATGAGTTTTTGATAAACAGTCATTCATATCTACATTCATGATTCAACAAATTTGTAAAGTTATTGCATATCAATATTTATGTTTCAACAGCTTCGTAAAGCTCTACCATTTTACAAATCCTTCAAGAAATCAATAGATTCTGGTTGTCACAAATGGATGTTATTTCAGAGAATTGGGTGTAAGAAATCTAAATCATTAAGAAACTTTTCTTATGACTTGTAGCGTCTTGAAAAACAGGTCTACAGGTATCTGCTTGTTCCCTCTGGCTATAAAACCCTCTATATGCTAACTACACATCCTATCAAGAAGAAAGAGCCAGAATATCAGGCTGGTATGCTTTTAAGATTATCATTAATTTTCCTTTTCTAACTTTAAAAGTTTTTTTCTTTATATGTGTGTGTGTCTAGGGAAAGGGCCCATAAGTCGGCGGGAGTGTTTTTGAGATATAGGCCAATGAGTGTTGATAGGTGGTCAGACATCAAAAATGTAATTCCACCAGATTATCAAAGTTTATCCATTTCTAAACAGTTTCACAAAAGGATTTGCTTGAATATGATCTTATCTCTTATGGCTTTCATTGCGTGTTTGTGCTGAAATTTGGTGTGTAGTTAACCTTGAGCATGACTATAATAAATATAATGATGTAGTTGTTTTTTAATGTTTATCCTAATTTGATAAATCCTAAAAATTGGGTAATGTTTTTTATTTTAACTTTTCCAAAAATTCTGTGAGAAATATTGATAGAAAACATGTCTATAAAAAAAATTATCATTCTAGGCATGTGATTGTAGATGTTATTATTCCTTGGGACAGCAGCAAATATGAGATGATTTGAATGAAGAACGTGGGGCTAGATACATTCTGAAAATAAAAATAGCTATCAATGGAAAATCAAGATGATGGCCGTCACCATGGCAACTATAAAAAAGTTTGATTGTACATTTTCTTCTATTTTGACCATGCTGAGTTGATTGGTAACTATCAGTTTAGCATTAGAATTGAAATTAAAAAAGAGTTTCTCAGAAACCA
>BLXT01006579.1:264182-274427 GCA_019648995.1 Plakobranchus ocellatus | reverse complement strand
AAAAAAAAAAAAAAAAAAAAAAAATTTTTTTCTTCTTTAAGAGATGGTTATTGTGATGTAGTGTAATATAATATATATTGTATTTCAAAAAAAAAAAAATATCATGCTTTAGGGTTTGGATCATCAATTTATTAATGCTTGTTGGAATTTTTTTTGCACACATTAGCATTATCATCTTTTTAAATGCATCTTATCTGAAATACAGATCCTACTACTATTACTAGTAAAATGATTAATGCATATAAATTTGTAAAAATATATTTTCCTGCTGTCTTTAAATATATATCCACTTGTCAAAAGGTAATTTACAATGCTAAACTTATGTAAAAAATAAAAAATTCATCTTGCATATATACGGATTCTTCAATGTCTGGAAAAAGTTTGGAATTTGAAAATATCAATTCAACACTTGAAAAATCTGATAAACATGGGGTTTTTTTTTTGTTTTTGAGAAGAAGTCTGGAAAACAAAAATCACTAAAATCGCGAGGTACTGCTGCTGCAGGCGGGCGATTTTTAGACTTGAAAATTGTTTTCAGTGCACTTTTTTTTTTTTCAATATTTTAGGTCAAATTGTCGTTATTTGATTTTGTTTATATTGGCAACTTGGTGAATCTTGCTGTGAGCATGTAGGACATTTTCTTATACTGAAAAATCACAGGTTTTAAGGAGTAACTTAAAATAAGGCATTTCTTTGGTGAATGAATACTTACCTAATTGACTCAGAAATTTAAATTCCCTCGTAGATTTACTTCCATGGTGTCTGCTGAAAAGAAGCATTTATTTCCTTTAACTTGCTGTGGTAATGAAACCACTTTCATGAGCTTCATGAGTTAGATATAATTAATTATGAATGATCGGAAGACTGAAAAGAATTTATTGAATGTATTTTGAAAACACTGTTGCTCAAAACTTCTGATGATAGATCTGTTTGGGAATTTTTCTATCTTTAAAAGGTAAACTTGCAGTTGCATCATGAAGCCACTTATATGAATGACATTTATTACTATTAGAGCTGTAAAAAAAAGTACTACAGTCTTTTATATTTATTGAAACTTTTTAAAGGCATTCTCAAAACTTGTGTAGGTGAATCTTTTCATGATTTTTTCTGTTTTCAAATGGTAGTGATTGGTTTAAATTATCTTTTATTTTATCCCACAGACTACAGTTGTATAAAATCAGCATAGTTTGAAAACATGAGTTGTGAAGACAACCACCGCAAAAAGCGGTAAGTTTTACGAAGCCCTGTCTTGATTGACAGGATATTTAACAGTCATTTGTACTGGGTCGAGAAAATCATTTGAAAGTAGAAGTAGGTTATTTATAGACAGGACCCACATAATCTTTTTAAATTCATGCCTTTTTTTTGCTGAGCAAAAACTTAAAAATATGGTTTTGAAAATTCAAACCAATGCAGATTAAGTAAACAATTGACATTTGATTGATTTTATTTTATTTTTAAGTCGGTCCTGGTCATACCTCATATTTGATTCTTAAATTTTAGCCTTTTTGTTTATGCAGAGATGAGTAAAAATATCTCTTAACTTTTTCTTTTAAATAAAGTGGATCCAAACATTTTATTGGCAGCTCCTCTTAGGCTATTGCTAAAATATAAGGCTGACCTCATCTTCCCAAACACTTGCATAAATAGAGTCCCACCTTATTTGCCCGAATGCTTTGTTTTGTAAAGAAAGATCAACCATGCTGCTGTGAGTCAAGAGAGATAAGCGTACATACAGATTGAGATAATATGGACAGTTTTAACATCGTCTAAAAACACAGAGCCCTACTTTAAGGAAAGGAACAAGGAAAAAAAACAGAATAGCAATCAAAAGATTTATAATTTATTGATCATAGATAGTGGCAGTAAAAACACATGGACAATTTAATTATTTATGTTATGGAAACGGGACCCATGCTTCTAGATCTACCTTCATCAGGTACCAACAAAATGAAGAGGTCGAGGGTTTTGTATTGTTATATTTTGTGTGAAAGTCGTACAACTTATATTATAACTTGGCCTACGACCTCTTCACTTCATCAATAACTTGTGGAGGCAGAATAAAAATGCCATCACTGGCATAATCATACTCAGAATACTCAGCTGATGAAGTTAGATCTAGCAGCAGAGGTTCTGTTAAAGTAAGTAGGCTTAGTGCCTGCATCTGAATCTTGTGGATTCCTTTTCCTTTGCATTTGAGAAAATAAGGACTGGACCCATTTCTCCTAGTTTTTGGGAAAATAGTCACTTTAACAACATAATGCTGAAAATTATTGATTGAGAACAATTTGTCCTCTGTAAAAGCACTTTAGTCTATGTGGGTAATTCATAAATACGCATACAAGTTAGCTCTATTAGTTGAAAATTTAGGTCTTAATATTTTTTGCTCTGGATTAACCTAGACCACTTCAGCCAACAGCCTCACTTCCCGTAAATTCCGATAAGATTTTTTTCATTTTTTCTCTGTTTGATTCTGGCTGCTTAAGATTCTAAGCTTGCCGTAGCTGCAGGCTTCTATGACAGCTGTGATGTCACAAGTCCTCAAGCAGTTTCCTATGATTCTTGTAGAACATGTGCATTGGAAAAAAATCTATTCATCTATACAGATGTATTTGACAACTTTGTAGAGTTTTTATATTTTAAATGTTCATGTGAGATTTGGCAAAGTTTAAGACCTTATTAATGGACTCAGTATTGTAAATTAAAGGTTCATCTTAAAAGAAAGAAATGAGTCCATTATAAAATTACACTCATATATTCAAATTTCAGGTTTGGCTACAGGTCATTCTACAATTAGATATATATGTATTGGACATCGTACAGTCCATAAAAAATCTTGTACATATTCTCTTGTCCTGTTCTCTGTCACACGTTTATAATCCTATAGTGTAGCAGAGTTTAGACTTACTTTATTAGGAACCCCACTTAGATAGTTATTGAAAATTTAGCTTCTATAAAATTATCGTTTTTGATAGCTTAAGTTTTGGACAATTAGATCTAGCTTTGACATTTTTACTGAAGAACATCAGATGCAACAGGGTGTGACGGCAGATCTAATTACAGTTTGCCTCTCAGACAAGGTAGTATTCAAGGGGTATTGTTATTATTGCAGCCATATGTAACAAAATTTTGGCTGCTTTTAAAATTTTGCTTTGGTGTTTTAGTATTTTTTAATTCCAGGTCATAACTTGAATGAACTTTGTTGTAGAGCAAATCTATTTTGTTGATTTTATATTGTCACACTTCTTTTTTTAAACAGGGAAAGAACACCTAAAAGAAGATCCTCTGTGAGTGCAAATCATAAGTTTCTTTATAATGAATAGAGAAGGTCTTTAACACAGTGCTCATTCAGTGAAAAATTAAACTTTTTTAACATTGAACCTTGCATTATATTAGAAGTATAGACAGTATAGTAATGAATATAAAAGAATGAAGAGGGCTATGGGGTTTCAAATTTTTTTTTTTTTGCGTTTTCATTAATATTGTAAACAATTTGTATGAAATTATTTGGAGAGACCACATTCTCCTGAGTCAGGTGTAATTGCAATAGCTTAAAAGTGAGAAAAGCTTTTGTTACTGATACTTTTTAGGTAAAGTTTTAAGCACTTACATTTCAGCTAATTTTAACACAGTTGTGTCTAGTTTTCACCTTATCAAGACCTATATAACAATTATAGCAGATGTCATTTCATTGCCTAGTTGATTATAAGTACATTTGAAAATTTTTATCATTTATAATTCAGTAATACTTGACACAGTGCAATTTAAAGAAATTTAAGATAATTGTCATGGAATGATTATGGTCATATTGTCTTTCTGATTAAATTTGTATCTATGGAAAACAAAAACAAAACAAAAAACTCCTTTTTCTTGATGCTAAAATTTTCCTTTTTTTTTTTTACTAGATCAAAAAACGACAGGACACTTGTGTGATTTCTGAGGTATATTGTGCATGAAATTTTTGTTTACTTTTGTTAGTTTACAGCACGAATTAGTTTATGCCTAACAAACTTTGAGCACTTTTGCTTTCATATATTGGATGATGAGGGTAGCTTTTGCTGCAATAGGGAAAGCATTAACTTAAGACTAGAGTGAAACGCCATTTTTCCTTATTAATTAGTTGTAGTATTTATATTATACATATAAATTATATATATGGTTTTTGTGTATACAACTGATTTTGAAAGTGATAAAACTGAATGTAATGATATTAAGGGAAGATAAAGATATGTTTTGAAAGCTCAGAAATAAGTTTCTTATATATATATATGTAACAGGGAGGGAGAAACATGTTTTTTTTTTGTTTTTTTTATTTTATTTTTTTTTAAAGTATAATGATAGATATGAACACACCTTAGGGAGAGAAATATGTAAAAAGGATTTAGGTAAAACTGCTTGTGCAGTGAAGCACTGTCTCCTTTAAAACAGGTTTTTCTTGTTTGGCTTCTGAGCAAACCCATTTTTGAAGGAAGTGAAAGGGGCTTAACTATAGGTGTTATATTACCAAATTATGCCCCAGGGCTTGGTTTTCCTAGTTACATAGTTTTTTTTTAACTTTTGCAATTGTTTGTTACGATATGTTAAAAACTTAACTACATGTATCTTGACATTTTTATTTCCTTGTTTTTTCTGGCTTTCAAGGTAGACATTGAGTTTTTATTGGTTTTCTTTTAAAAGATTTGAGTGACCTGACTTTTTAGGAGCTGAAACCCAAATCCTTCACAAATTTAATGGCATTTAATATACAGCATCAGTTTTTAAAGTTTATATATTCATTTTTTTTTAGAATGGAGATGATGGATCAAGGACACCACGGCGTGTCAGTTTCGCCACAAACACTATGATAATGTGAGTTTGTATTGAAAACATTTTTTTATCAATTTTCAAAATATTTATTGTTCTATTTCCATCGATTATGCCCAGTTCTAAATCTTTTGTTCACAATTTATGCAAAATCAAAGGAAATGGTTTTCCTTGAGTAAGACTTCCACTGGTTACCTTAATTTATATTGTTTGTGGTAGCAACAATCTTACTATTCCACAATTGCTTTCTAGATGTATATTAATGTATTGTTGTTAAAGAATTCTGAAAAGCATATCTGCATATGGGATAAGGATAATTTTTTTGACCAGTCATGACTTATGGTTTTACATCTTCAGCTCTTATGTTCTACTCATTGCCTTATTTGCAATCACATACTGGAAGCAGCAAATACGGCAAAATTGTGCTCTATGCTAAACTGACATGTCTGTTTTTAGTGCTGCTGCTATCTATAAAATTTTAGTGGCAATTTTCTGAAAATTTTCAAAAACACTGAAGAATATAATTACCTCCCATTTCACCTTAGAACTCCTCTTTCCATAGCACAAGGGAGGCAAGAGGTTTTTCAGAATTTTAAAATTGCATTAGACCAGTAGGAATTCACAGTTGTTATAGGATTGTGTCAGGAGCTCCAGGCTGTGAAGGCATTGACTGTTTTAGACACTTCTGCCCCAGTTATAAAATGTCACAAGTTTTGTATGAGTTCCCTTTAAGTTAGTTTCATATTTTCCTGGCTCGACAGGCATCTCATTTTATTATGGCAAGATACATATTTGAACTTTAATTCGATTGAAATTCAGTTACATGTATATTGTTCACTAAACGGGTGGCAATTTTTTAAACCTGGACAGGGAATACTATCCTATACCATGGGCCAGTCGTGATGACAGTTCAGATCACTCTAGCAGAAGCAATCAGTCTTCCTCAGTAAGTTCACTTTTCAATGATATATTGATATTGTGTTGTGAAAAAAGTTAATCACTGTTCTGTATAAAAGTGTATGTACATTTTTATCCTAAGGAATAATCTATTCAGTATTGATTTAGAGGCATTAAGTTTTTTTAAACAAGCAAGATAACTTTTTGTCAAGCCTTTTAAATGAAAGAAAAATTGTCTAAAAGTGTCATTTATTCTCTGATAAAATTAATGTGATTATGGATACAAATTCCAATCATCCAATTTTGGCATAAACTATGCGATGTGTTCAAGGCATTTGCAGTTCTCTAAAAACTTTTTTGTTTTTGAAAAATAATGGCAGTGGGCCTTCAAATGAAAATGTCAGGCTTTCGCCACATCATTCTGTTAAAGTCTTTTTTTTTCTTTATTCCTCTAATTTTAGGCAAATATATGGAAGTACCTACTTTTCCATATGTTTGAATACATAACCTGTTTCTGATTATTATGATTCTTATTATTAGACGTAAGAATTTTGTAGAATGATCATATTTGTATTTAAAAACAACATTCAATAATTTCTTCCAACATTCTGCTCCTCATATTTTTATAAGGCATTGGGAAAACAAGAGTTCTCTTTTGATAAAAGCACCAACAAACTGTCAAGTCATGCGTCAAATATTGCATTTATAATAAAGCTTATTCTTTAGACACCTAAATTCAAGGTTACATCTCCTTCTTCTGTCTAGCATAAAAAATATCTTGATTTTCGAGTAAATTTTTTTTTTATTTGATTTTTGTAACAGAAAAAGCATCTTTTCCCCAGACATCATCTTCAGAGGATGCCAATGAATATTTATTCTCAAAAGCCTCTCAGCAGAGAGATTTGTCAGGTCACAATAGCTTGTCCTTTCCTGGAGCCATAGAGTCCACTGTTGTGCAGGAATTGTAAGTTGATTCTCACAAGGATAATATTAAAAGCAATTTTTAGTCATCTTTGTAAAATTTATAACTATTTTTAAGTCCATTCAACTTAAATAGTTCTATTTTTTTTTCTCTCTGCCTCACAAAAAAAAAAAAAAAACATGAAAAAGTCTGCTTTTTTTATTGCTTAGTAAGCTCTTTGATTTTTCAAATCAGTTTCTAATCTGAATATTTGATTCATTTGATACCCATTGGTTTGATAAAACCATAAATTAAAGGATCTCTTTGATATGTTGGGAAAAGTGTGATTGAACGAAAAAATTAATAGACTATCTGTCTTCATTTTTAGGGAAATTAGAGACCAGCATCATGAGACATCAACTTTCATGCAGAATAAGACAATTCATTTCCAAGATCTGGATGGATCTATTGGAGATATGAATCTGACCTCTAATATCATGGAGCTCTCCACATCTGTATATCAAGAGGAAAAGGACAATATTGACCCAGCTAGTGTTTTGTCTTGGGTGTGCAATGAGCCTAGCTGTGAGAAGGAAGATCCTGGTGAACAAAATTGGGTAGCATCAAGCTTAGCTCAGCACTCTGCCAGCACTAAACATTTGACCAGAGGAAAAGATCATATGACAATGGAGATGACTCACAATATTGACACAGCAGATTATGAGGATATTAATGACTTCACACATAAAAGACAACATTCAGACAAAATTTTTCTTGAAAGGACTGATCCGATGCTGGAATATACTGAAGACATGGAACTGACAGCAGACGTCACATATTCATCAAGGGCTGCCCTAGTAGAAATAGTTAAGCCTAATTCTCCTACTGGTTCAACTCAAAGAGCCAAAAAAAATTTACTTAAGCCAGTAAGTACTGTGGTACGTTCTGAAGATCAAGAGAATAACCCATTGGTGATTTTACAAACTGTTCAAGTTAAACAAGCTGCCTCTGTCAAAACTAACTCAATGATGAATGACAGCAACATGGAGTTAACCACAGATGTACCAGGAATGCTTAGAGATGATTCTCAAAGCCTTTCTCTAGTTAGTGCAGGTTTAGTAAGTGGTCATCTTACATCTTATGTCACCAGAGATTTCAATTCTGGTGACAACAGAGATAAGGAAACAAAGATAAATATTGACCCCTCTAGAAAGCATGATGAAAACAGCTTGGTTGCTCCAGGGAAAAAGAGAGGGCAGCTTATGGACCCACTTTCTCTTCAGGCATTGTCACCAGTTATGGAAATATCAGGTCTAAATAGTTTGTCGTGGCACGCAGGCCAGGCCAGCTCTTCTCTCCATCGATCTTCAATGGCAGACTCTCTAGCAGAACCAATATCCCCAGATAAAAGTGTGATGCAGAATAGTGTCACTGATCAGGGACAAGTGGAGCCTTCCACAAAAACTATGTACTTCGGCTCACATGAGACATCTCATGCTCAAGGTCCAGTGATGATGGAGAATGCTGGGGATATGGAACTTACTAAACCTTGCATGACATCTGTGATAGACACAGCTGCTACTTGGCCTGAAAGCATGCAATACCATGAAGACATTCCAGTCTCAGGCTTGAGACACAGTTACATGGATCAGGATGTGGAGATGAACGTTTCCATGCCTAGTCAGGAACATATGGAGCCCTCCACAAAAACCATGTACTTTGGTTCATCTGAGGCACCACAAGCCCTAGATCCAATGATAATGGAAAGCGCTGGAGATATGGAACTAACTAAACCTTGCATAACATCTGTGATTGATACAAATGCCAGTTGGCCTGCAAGCATCCAACACAAGGTGCAGGCATATCATGGGCCTGAAGATGCAAGCACTTCTGATAGAATTTCTAGTTTAGATTTTAATGAAAGTCCCGGCACGGACTTGAGAAAGGATGCAAGTCCTTTAGGCAGTGAAAAGCAGGCAAAAACAATTTACTTTGGTTCAGGTGGAGCAGCAGGGGAATCTGGGGACATGGAGCTGACAGATGCTGTACTGCTCTGCAGCAAAGGCAGAAAGCATGGAAATGAGGATGATGATAACTTTGGCATCAATACCACTGTGTCAGGGCAAAGCTTGCATTCATCTATACCTTCTGAAGAGAGCATACCAAATCTAGTAGACCAGAATTCACAACTCAATCCTGCACAAACAAATAATTTGAATAGAAGTGGAAGGTTACAAGAAACTGTTGCAGGCAGTCTAAACAAACAAGAACGGTGTATTAATAAGGGAAACGATGAAACAGATGCTGGCTTAAATACACTTTCAACATCACATCAATCAAAACAAAGCGGACATTATTGCAACCATGAAGCAGATGTTGGTTTAAATGAACTTTCAACATCACATCAATCAAAACAAAGTGGACATTATAGCCTCACAAGTGTGGAAAGAGATCCTAAGTATTTTGATTGCACTGGTATTCAAAATGAGCTGCGCTCAGAAAATTTCAAATCTAGTTTATCAGTTGGAATATGTCACGACAGTGAAGCATCTTCAGCTGGTACACTTGAAATTTCTTCCCAACCTAACAGAAACCCTAGCGAGAGCAGTAAATTGTTAGAGCACCATAGACTTGTACCTTCCATCAAGATTGCCAATAATGATATCTCTAAGAAAAAAGATGTTGTAAAAAACAAGTTAGTGAAGGAGATGGGTAACTTTCTGTCACTTTCAAGGCGCAGCTCAAACATTTTTAATGTTCGTAATCCTAGAAAAAGTTTTGGAGGTTTGTTGCTAGGAGACCATGACAAAGGCAGCAGTATCTCCTGTAGAGACTTTTCAGAGCAGCAAACAAAATCTTTAACCCAAAGCTCTAACGTCAACAATTCTGAGGATGAAGTGGATGGTAGAATCAATTTTTCAGTGAGAGACACCTCTTTAAATAAACTGTTTCAAGATTTAGGAGAGGCAGACTGTTCTTTGGCAAACATATCTGGATTGAAAGAAAAAAACCCAATGTCACTGGTTTCTCCTTTTGGCAAAACAGTCTCATCAGAAGTGATCTCTGTATTCAGCGAAACCAGTTCCTCTCAAGTTGACTCTAAGAACTCAATTGGGGGCACTGTGCCTTATGAACACAATTCAGTGGTAATGGCATCCAGATCAAACAAGGCTAAATCTCCACTCCAAACTCCTTCACGTGTTGAAAACAGCTTCACTGGGTCATCTCAGATTCAGAAACATTCTTTGACAAATACATCTAGTGAAAAGATTTCATCAACATTCTTACCGGTGCCAAACAGAAGTATCTCAAATCAGGTGTCCTGCCCTCCAGAAAGTGTTGAGCCAGGTCTATCTGAGTCAGCCTCGATGGGCAATGATGCTGATCTTACAGAGGAGCATGAGATGTTGGACTTGACAGAGGAACTCAATATCCATAATGTTCTAGGGGAATGTACTATTGATGAGGAGGTGGTTGAAGGTAATTTTTAAGGCATTGGTATAGTTTTTAATACATTATGCTTTTCTCCCACAATTTTTGCCATAGAAGTTTAGAATTCTTCTTTTATATCATTATCTTCAGGCCACATTGTTTCATAACTATATTTTGTAGCACTATCTAGCCTCTGCCATAATCTACTTAAG
>BLXT01006579.1:236396-253618 GCA_019648995.1 Plakobranchus ocellatus | reverse complement strand
TTTTTTTTTTTTTTTTTTTTTTTTTTTTTTGGTTTCCGTTCAGCTGTGGACTATAACATAAAACATATTTGTTTTTCAAAAGTTAAAATTGTACTTACTGATGTTTAATTAAAGGTTCAATATTTTATTATAATTTATATCAGGTAATTTAATTTCAGAGCTGTTAAAGGATATGTTCCCATGTTTTTTTCTTTGCATTGTTCAACTGCAGAAAATTAATCGCATTTCTCTTGTCAAATTCTCTTTAAAAAAGAAATTTTTTTTTTTAAAGAATTAGGAGAATTTTGGGTCTATAATATACCTTATTCCACACCAGAATTACGGCAGCAAGAGACAAAGTTGGCTGGAACAAAAAAGTAAGTTTTTCAATCATACTTTTTGCATTGTTTAATATGTGATACAAGCTTTAATGGCAAACCAAAAACAATGCTGTTCTCTTTGATGAAGAGAGTTTCTTTGCATATTTTATGGTAAATTATAAAACCTGACAACTAGCTGTAGCTTGGCTGTGAGCCTTACAGGCTTTAATACCTTTGCTATAAATTTGAAAAAAAAAAAATCACATATATAATGGCTAAAAGTTTCTGAATGATCAGTGTTTGCTTTTAAAACTTGTCATACTTCATGCAAAATGGCACATGCTCAGGGCACTTAAACTCACAGCAGTGACACAAGCAGTTGTAGCAGTTGGCAGTACTAGAGACTGCATTATAAGTTTTAAGGGCAGCAGCAGCAGGCTTTACAGTGGCTGTGGTAGTGTTACCAATAACAGTAGCAGACATGCCCACCGTTCCGGAAATTCCAGATTCGTTCAGAAATTTTACGTGTGTTTGGCTCAGATCATCGGTACACCAATTGTTACATCTTCCGCCCAAATTTTTTTTTGAATGAAAGCAATGAAATTTGGTGAATGAACAGGCTAAAGACTATATTATCATAAAAATTTACTCCCAGAGCAGCAAACATTTTTGTTATTTCAGGGCACTTATTTTTAGATATGCTGTTGAAAATCTTCTGTGCGTTACTTGGTGTCCCATATGGTAATCCTAGCTCTGCTGTTATATTATTGTAAACCTTGATTCATTTTGTGATAAGAAGCAGATCTGGCCTGCTATCATATATATATATATATATATATAATTTAACAGAATAAAATAAATATGAGATCTGTAACAAGCCATACGCATACGGGACATCGTCACGCACAGAAGAATGAAGACTCAAAGTTTTGTCAGTACAGTTTAGAATATCCCAAGTGCCCATTTCAATTAGCACTCACTTTTCAACTGTCAAAAGTTTTAATAATTGAGCATTAAAATAATATAATCCTCCCAGTAAAACACCATTATAGTGTATAATTGTCTCTTCTGTACGTAATTGGGACACCAAAACCATAACGAGAACAAAAATAAGAGAAAAAAAAGTATGAGTAAGACAAAGAAATAAAATTCAAAATGCACTAGAAATAAAAAAAAGAAAGAAAAGAAAATTATATTTGAGGGTGGGAAGCCAAAACAATCTTTAGGAAATGAACTTGTATTTCCCTCTTCCAATTAAAGTTGGAGGTGGCAAGATCTGAGAAATGTCACTCCCAGGCATAAGAGAAATGTCATCCTTCACAGGCCACACATAAGCATCCCCCTTCTTCTCCATGAACCTGATCTCTCACTCCCCATCAATGCAGTCTTGTTTAGAGAGGGGTTGTTGACAAAAATAGGTGTTCTGAAAGAATTGCAGAAATACACAAAAAGTGGGCAAATCATATCGCTACTTAAAAAAGTTTTCAAACTACTAAAATAGTAATTAGTGCTCACCAGCCTTTATCTTTTCTTTAATCCAACGACACATACCGATAACATATATATTACAAATGTGAAATTTCCTAAAGTTGCTAAATGTAGAATGAACATAGTGAGCAATTGATACAAAGATCTATGCTAACTTGCCCTAAGATAAGGCTAAAGACTAAAGTTGACAATTAAAAATAGTACTTACAATGCCCCGGTAAGGGCGGCGAGCACCATTTTCTGTGTACAGAAACACCTCAAGATACTGCCCAACTTGATAGGTTTGATTTTGAGTCACCTAAGTTGGAGAGATAGAGGAAAAGAGAAAATTATCAATTACAGGCCTATAAAATTTGAAAAGTAACGAACGGAAAGTAGCTCCCCTAACCGCGAAACACGAAGAGTTAGTAGGATGTAAGCTGTCACTTTTTTTTAAAAGAAGTAACTAAAAATATTGAGAACATCTTCCTATTTTTAAATATTAAAGTATTGAATCAAAAGAGTAGTTCAGACATTCGTTCGTGACCGAGACACTGAACTCATCTAGATCTGTGCTTTATTGTCGTGTCCCCGTTACGCACGTTAGAATACGTAAACTTTATAGAGTTGAAGAGCCTAGATGTAAACAAACAATGTTTAAAGGACGAAATGGCATTAAAATAGTCCTGATAAGGCTTTCTGTTCTGTTACTTGGGGTCATTTTCAAGCAAAATGTGTTTTTACGTTATCCAAAAACATAAGATCTAGGCACCTAAAACAAAATTTAAATGGTATTTTTCCACAAATGTGCTATGAAACAAAAGGAAAATGTCTTAACCACAGTTTCTTACCTTTTTTACTGCGAAAAAACACTTGTAGACACAGATGGAAGTGGATTTTTAGAGCAACGTTGAAAGTCTTGCGTGCGTAACGAAAGCGCGAATAGCAGGACACAAAGGGAAATCATTGGCTAATTTCCGATATTCATTTCCCCTTGTAAAATTGTTGACATCATGGCTAAAAATAACCAGATCCTCAACTGCCAGTACACTGTTTCGATAAAATTTAGGATCGTTTATCCCATAATGTTTGCATCTTCCGTGCGTTACAGCCGTGACACCAAACTTCCGTGATCGAGATAAATTCGGTAAACTTACATATTACAGTATTAAAACCTCGCATAGTGCTCATTTCATCAAACAATGATAGCAGTGTATCATATTTACTCTCTATAAAATCCATCTGGGATATTTAAGAGGTAGCGAGAAGGCCGTTTTTAGGACTGTTGACTGTGACACCAAGGGTAACGCACGGAATACGTATTTTATACCCGATCTGCATTCAAACAGTCAAATACATTGGTAGTTCTTTTATGTTGGTCTATTACGGCCATTTAGATACTCCACGGATTTTTTGTTTATGAGACTTTTTGTGAGTCTTGAGCTGTTTTACAGGCATTTGAATGTCTGCTTAGAAAAATGTAACAATTTAAACCCTATATTTTACAGCTTTTTTACTACTAAAATTTTAATTTTCATAAATCCAGCCAGTTTAATAAACCAAACATGGTTTGCCTTGTCTCGTTAGCCAATTTTCTTTAATTCAAAATCCAATGAAGGGCAAAATGTCATATTTTAAATTAGATTAAGCCTTTGAATTACAAGTGATACGGAATGTACCCATGATCTGAGCCAAACACACATGAAAATGACCTGCGTTCCGGAAATCCGCACTTTCATCACAAAATCCGAAATTTTGCTGATTTGTGATTGGTCATACTCTCAGAAATAAACCTAGTCTAGATTTAGCGGCGCTTCTCTGCATAAATAACAGGAAAATATTAAAGGTCTTAGAAAAAAAAATAACTGCACTAACACTGCAACAAACTTTTCAAACTTATTAAATGCATGGCGCTCTTTGCTAGACCCTTTTTCATAACACAGAGCATGCATCTTGCAGACTGAAGAGGGGTCAAGGTAGTTTGGGGCAAACCTATCGGTGCAGGGCATAAACAAACATCATTGTTAGGCCTACCATCACTGACTGTTGCCACGTTTATGGTTGGTCATTCACACTGTGACGTCACTCTCCTAGACTAGGGTTTTTTTCAACAGACATATCTTTGCAAGGAAAGCAAATACGAAAATTTTAACGGCAAATTTGAAGTCAGCGACTTTGATTTAAGTAAATCATCGCGGCAGAATTTCATTTTTAATAGAAATAAAGAATTTTGGGATAATTTTTTCCCGTTTTAAATCTATCAACTGTCAATGGTTTTGTCTAACTTAATTATTTACTTTGAGACCAACTGTCCACACAGTCTTATATCTAGAAAAATTATAAAGCCAGCATTGAACTTAGGCTTAGTGCGAGACTGTCTGATTGATGCTAGGCTCTTGCTGTTGCCAGTCCTATGATAGTAATATGAACTATCCATAGATTTAGAACTAAATATAATACAATCATAATTGCGTATCTTCGATAAGTCTACGTCTCTTCAAAATGACCGAAAGCAAATTGCTCTACACAGAAGCTCCAATCGGCAAAAGACGACAGCATTGTATGCGAAAAGAATGCATCGAGGCATTCCGCGTTTTAGGGATAGAATAGGGAAATGTTGAATGGAATTTTCTATTTGAGGAAAGGTAATAAAATTGAATTCAAATTGTAACATTGAAATAAGTGACCCAAAGTTAAACAAGCCTTTGCAGTACGAGTAGAATGAAAATTTTAAGGGCAAATGTTCTTTTCATAATTTTCGTTGATCTAGGGCCGATTGGCTCAACATTAAAGTAAACACATTGGAATGTATGCACGGAAGGTAAATGTTAAGCACGTTGGCATAGTGTTTGTACCAATTTAGACGGGAACTGATATCTTCTACACTCTTCCCTGTCCTAAAGGTACACCGCTATGATTAAGTAGAATTAAGTTAAATTGACGGCTTTATTTTTTTGTTTAACCAGCATCTGTTCACGTCATATTCAGGTTTGTTCCGCATTTTTATATAATGTTCCGCATTTTTGCCCTTGATGTTCCTACAAAAAATTTTCAAGGGTAGGCATGTCTGCAGTAGCTGCAATGGCAGTAGTTACAGCAGAGTAGGGACAGTATAGATTAGAGGTGCATTTTCTCTACAAGAGCATAATGTAGAATAGATTTTTTCATTCAATGTTTGGATTCTAGTCTATCTTTTTTTTTTTTGGACTATATAAAAAGGCATGATGCACAATAAGTAAAGTAGAACTAGTAGCTTCATAAGCTACTTAAGCATCCTGATCCTGTCTAGTTTTTCAAAACATCCTTAGATACTCTCGGGTATCCTCCATAATACCCATAACTATGCCAGCTTTTGCTGCAAAATATGTCATTATTATTTGGTGGTGGGACTGCATATTTTTTATTTAAAACTTTTTCTCATAATATATTTCATGTATGATGTTCTAAATTTTTTTTTCTTTTCAGTGAAAGAAATGAGTTGAGGCAGAAAAGTGAACAGCTAGATACTCAAGTAAAATCCATAAAGGCAAGTGAGGAGGAGTTAACTCACAATGCAGAGAAAACAGTTGCAGCGCAGGAGGAGGTTGAGGAACAGCTATATTGGTTAAGGAGGTAATAGTAGCTTTTCCCTTCTATTGTTTATGGTACTGTTTTTTAACAGTCTTCTATCATGGCTTAGGTTTTACTTTCTTTATCAACTTTATTCTTAAAGAATATCAACTTTACAAATGTGCCAGAAAGACAGTATATGACGATGACTATCATTATGAAGTCAGATTTTTAATGGACTTACCAGTTTAAAAAAAATTAGTTCCATACTTTGAATATGCTTTATAAATGTTGGCCCTACCAAATTGCAATTTTTGGCTTGAATTTTAGGGCATATGCAGATTGGCAAAGATTGATTGTAAATTAAAGAGTTTATAAATAAGACAAATTTTCAAACAAGCTCTTTTCTTTGTGGCCAGGGTGAGTTGTCATTTGTTTTAGAACACCAAATAAAACATGTTTTAACTAAGAGATTGAAAGCATAAAGTTCAAATGCAACAAATGGATCGTATGACTCCTATGCTACCAGCATAAAGCTGGTACTTACAATTGCCTTTACTGACTCTGGTAACATAAATGGAACTGTACATTGCATTTATGCTCATAGTGTTGGTATAGACAGGTATGAGTGACAGCTTTCTGGTGGTAGTGTAGGTATGGACACAAGCAGTTGAACTCATTATTGTGATGAAAGAAAAAAACTGGTGGTTGATATTTTAGTCAGCAAGTGAAGACATCTAAAATACGTCTATTTTATATAGCTTGTATCCATCTGATCTAGAACTAGAGGCTAAATGATGCAAAATCAGTAGGCTTATTTCATAAACTTTCTAAATTCCTGCATGTAAAATAAGTTAAATCTTTAAAAAAATATTCAATTTGCTTGGAAATCTCAGCTTCACAGAGTGGCATTTGCTGCAGCAATCGGACAAAGAAATGCACTTTGGTTTCTTGTTTAACACACTGGTGTTGCAAGTTGGCTTTGAAGATTTCAGTGTTGATGACAGAAGAATTACAAGTTTAACCCTCAAAAGTCGTTTAGCAGGTAAGATTGCTTTAATAGCCTGTTATTTTCTCCATCAGAATCCCATATATAGAAGAGAGGGGTTTTCAATTTTTCTTCCCTTCCTCTGATCAAATGTTTGTTTTCATTTATTTTTAATGTTTATCCCAAATGATGAACACACTAATAAATATGAGGAACTTAACATTTACCTTTAGATTGTTTGATCAACAATTTACTTTTATTTCTCTTCCTTTTTTTTTAAACAGTGTTTCCTGCTGTTTTAAAAATTTGCTACTTGTGAGCGTTATATTTCATGCATGCCTTGTTTTTTGAAAATTTTGATTCAATTTATTTACATGAAGCTCAGGTATTTCTTATTTACGGATATTACAGCTTTACAAAAAAAGCAATTTAAACTTATCAGCTGTTTACAGCAATTCATCCCATGTTAAGTCTGGTACATCCAAGTAAAGTTTTTTTTTGGGTAAATTTTGATAATTTGTTCTTTCTGTATTCAGTTTATACATCTTGATAAAAGGAAAACTATCTCAAAGTAGTATTAATTCATTATGGTTCCCTTGGCCAGAATCTGCATCTAAAAAGCTTTCCAATGCTGAAAAATTTGTAGAGATATTGTAATTCTATGTCAAAAGATTGAAATTTGAATTTTTTAAAAACAAAGCACTGTCAAAAAAAAAAAAAGAATTTTTTTCTCTTTAATTGTTATATGCAGCATCCTACTCAATAGGAAAACAACAGAATAATAATTCAAAAAACATTAATGCACCCAACTAAACTGATCTATATAAGCAAATATAGAAATTTGATAATTCCAAATTCAGTTTTGCTTTTTTGTTTTTTTCTTTCCAATAACTTAGATAATACTGTGAAACTTAAAAAAGTATCGTTCATAATCTGTTTCGTTGTTTTAATAATGAAATATCAAAGGTCTAATATATGCGAATCATCCAAGGGAAATGGTTGTCATTTTTTTTGTTTTTTTTTTGTTTTTTTGAGGATCATTTTGTCATCCTGTTTTACAAAGATGTAATCAAGAATTCTGTATAACAGCTTAGGGCAGTCAGTGGATACCATGGTCAAATGCAGCTTAAATTTCCTCCTGTCAAAACCATCTGGTAGCTGTTGTATTCATTTGTTTAGTTTCAATGATATATTAATTATCTTTGCTGATGTCTTGTCTGTCAGGTGCAAGTAAACCTTGGGCAAAGCTGTCTCACCACCTAGCTGCCACAAGCATAGATTGTGTTGCTTTGAAAAATCAATACAGCTCAAGAGACCAGCTCTCAAAGGTATGGTGCAAGCATATGAACGTACGTACTATACCTGAGACCAATTCCACTCGATGTGTTATGAGAAAATTCAAATTTTAATCAGCCATCAAAATATTCTTCATGTTTCACACAATTTTTGTTTTTGAATTTTTAATGATACTAAGCTCTAAAGAAGCTGCACAGGTAATGTTGATCATTTGTTTATCACAGCTAAGCAGACTTGCAACTGACAGCTTTCGTTGGTAATAATCTTCTTCAAATATCAAATATGTGGAAAAACTTGAGAAAATCTTTCACAGCTTGTCAGATATATCTATGCATGTTCATTTTTTTATCCCTTCCACTTTCTACCCCAAAGCTTTCCATATCCATTTCTGAGCATTGTGAAGTTTGAATTTTCCTGTTATTTTCATTAGAACTGAAGTTATTGAATTTCAAGGAAAAAAATATTTAAACATTTCTACTCACTACTTGCTATTAGCAGGGTTTTAAATCTAATACTGCAGCTGATTTTTAAATATTGTGTGATATATCATATTTTGTCAATAAATCTGCTCACATGAAAAGCTTTAAGCTGATAGTTGCATTGAAAAGACATAGAATTAATTTGTCATGGGGTTTAAATAATAGCAGACACGTCTAATATCACACAAAGAGAACTGTGTTATTATGACTGATGCTGACCCATGTGATAACTTGAGGATCTGGCAATATGGCCTGTCAGTGCAGATAAAATTTCCTTCACAATTTAAATGATCTTTTTCTTTACTTGTTTTTTTTTAGATAACATTTCCGTCACAATTTAAAATGATCTTTTATTTTGTTTTTGCTTTTGTTTGTTAGTTTTATGTCTTGTTCTGTTATATCTAAAAAATATTTAAGCAGAATTATTCTTAGCAAGGCTGACACCATTTTGCTACATCCCCTTCGCTTAAACTTACCATCTAATGTCAAAACACTCTAGAAAAGTTGTAAACTGTATACAATTACTATCTGAACTTAGTTCTTTTAGTTACATTTAAAACATGTTTCAGAATTTTCAATAGAATTAAATTCGTTTACAAATCATGTGAAGATCATTTTCTAACTCATTATTTCTGATTTACACTGCTACTGTTTATTAAGTTATGTATAAAACTGGCATACCGTAAGCTTTCAGGAAACACATTATTTTTTCAAATAAAAGGCCCTTCAGTCTACCCTTTTTTTGGTCAACTCAAAAGATAAAAGAAATTGCTTAGCATGCTTTGTGTAAGTAATAATGGTGATTGAATCTATCGTTTATTTTTATTTTCCTCTTCTTTCTCAGCTATTGCTGGATGTATCAACAGTTGTGTGCAATTGTCGTCATTTAGGTGCAGAAATAAGGCAAGCCCACTTGAAATACAGGGTATCCATCCATGCTTGCACGTAAGTTCTGATCTACCTGCTACTGTCTGTCAATCTCTCTTATATCCAAGCCATAGCTTTTTTTTTTTTTTTGAGTTCTAGTGTGATTACTGTAACAAGTGGCCAAGTGTTCCTTTTAAAACGGAATTGTTCGATATTGGAAATTTTTAAGTATCTTGTCCCGTTAATACATTATAAACTTATTAAGTCCGTTTTTCAGAAAAACTCTAATCTCTTGATTATGTCTACAGTCCTTGGATTAGCCTATTGCGATGATTTTATATTCAGTGGTAGGATTTTTCACTTTCATCAATTTCATCCCCTCAGCCACATAAACGATCTACTAGGCAATTGGCAAGCAAGGTTTAAATGAACTTCACCCACACTCTCATTAATTGCGTCTCCTAAGCCATATAGCGCCATTCTTTTTCTGTGCATTTATTTGTGAATGAGCACAAACAAATAAATGTACCTTAGGTTTGCAAGGTCCACCTCTTTCTTCTTTCAGTTTCAACAAAAGCAAGTTAATTGTTAGGTTACTGTTGGGATTTATATTTTTGGATTTCAAGTTTTTGCTTGTTTGGGCAGCTTGGAAGAGTGCTTAATCTGAAGATTAAGATTGTATTGAAGGCTGTTAGGAGATGGGAAGTCAAAGGGGTGGTGGATATGTTCTGCTTAAAACAGTTCCCCCTTTTTTTTTGTGGTAAGCAGGTAATTTATAAATTTATATACATTTATACAATTTACAAATTATCTCACATTACATTCTGATTTACTTCATTCTTTGACAAAGTCATTAAATTACTCTCAGGGAATAGAGCTTTTCTTATTCATAATATCCTGTTAATTTCTTGCAATAATAGGCATATCAATGTCGATATGTCGATAGGATGTTCCTTTTTGAAGACTTCCAAACTTGGTAGCTATGCTGTAATGATAAGCAGTAGAACAAAATATTTTTCAAAATTCAATGTTTTATTTTTTGCTATTGCAAACATATAAAGCCATATGCATAAGAGTGTGTACTAGGGAAGCAAAAATTTTGATAGGCAGTCTTGTGCTTTTTCTTTTCTTCTGAAGGTTACAAGTTTACATTTTGGAAAGAAAACATCGGCAGAAGATTCGACTACAAACCCATTTTGAATCACCATGTGATTATCCTAATTCAAAACTGAGCTGGTCTGCTATTTCCATTTTTGGAAATGCTGAGTAAGTACTTTAATCTGCAATAATGGTTTTAATATTCTTCTTTTTTATTTTAAGAGAACACTTGAAAAAAAAAAAATAATTGAGTCGATGATATCTCAGGCTGAGTAAGTCAAACGGAAAAAATTTGGTTTCCTCAAGACTACTTTTTTTTTTTGTTGTTTTTTTTTTTTTATTAACACAAATTCAATGTTAAGTGTAGTATGTTTAATTTGAAGTGGCCAGGAAAAGAGCACTACCTCAAATTATTCAAATTTGATTTATCAGGACACATTATAATGGTCTATTATCACTTCACTGGCAATAGGCATTGATTACTGACAGTTTTATGCTAGGTTATGAGTAAAACAGTCAGTTGTGTGCCCTCTTCATTTCTTTCTTGCTCTTGGCCTCCACCATGTCTCCCTCACCTGTGCTAAATGTATAGGCCTAGTTTTTTAATGTTTATAAAAAAAAAGTGACCTACAAAAATCATGCACCCTGGTATATCAAAATCTTACACTGCCTGTACTAGGCAAAATTGGAGAACCAGATTGTGATTTGCAAATGTATGTTGGCTTCAGATTATCGGATATGGCTTTTTTTTATTTAATATAAAATAAAGAGAAGGAAATTTCAGTGTTAGAATGTACTTTGGTTTAAGAAAAGTAAATTATTCAAAATCGTATTATGCTAATTTGAATTACCCCCCCCCAAATGGATGGCTAGGTCTCTGAAAAAAAAGCAATTTTCTTTACTATGCTATATGCCTACAAAATTAGGGCCTTTGTCCTGCTTATTCTTTTATTCTTTTCTCCTTCTGAGTAATTGACTGGCTTTTCTTTTTGTACAAATTATGATAAAATAACGTCATGACTTTAGATGATTTTCATGAGGAGTGAATCCCACTTTGCTTTAGAGCATTTGTAGCTCTTTTATTGTGCATTCAAATTACACACACCACTTGATCAGAAGGAACCTAGATTTTTCAAATGCACTGTATCATCAAATTTATTTATTAAATTTTAGCGACATCCATTCATCATGTTTTCTCAAATGCATTACAAATTATAGTGAAAGAATAATAACAAAACAACTTCCAAAAACGTTCAGCAAAAGGAAGGGGGCGGCGAATTATATATATATATATATATATATATATATATATATATATATATATAGAATAATTATATTTTAATATTCAAGGATCAGACTGATGTTTTGTAGTTCATTGTTATTCTATAGTTTGAGTGTTAAACAGAATGTCTTCAAAGGCAAAGACTAACATTGGAACAGTTGAAATTAAAACCTGTGCTGCTTACTTCCTCAGTTTAGCAAAGCATTATGTTTCTAAACATTTTTGGCCTATGCTTAAATTTCCTAATTTTCCTTTAAGTGTCTAACCAGGATACTTTCCTTTCCTTTTTCTTTTTAGTTCTGAGACAATAGTGCAAGCAATAAACCAAGTTTTGCCTGGTCACCAGTACCTAACAAGGGCTTTAACAGCAGTAGAGACGAGCCTGGTCCAGTCTAACAAATGAGGGCCAGGGGCATATAGACCTACATATTGTTTTAACAAATACATTTTATGAATTATGTGTGAATAATATAGATTAATGTATTTTCATGTGGACCCCATTCACTTCAGATTTTCTCAAGCTTTTTGCAGCATGCAGAAGCCTTGTTACTTTCCTCTTAAACTTTCAACTGTTACAGATCAGAAATAGAAAATTGGGGCTTTTTGAAAATTATTCAAGCAAGAGTGGAATGATCCGGACAGCCTTTTCTGTTTTGTATCCTGTAGTTATAATATATAAGAATATAATCACACCAAATTGTAATATCTGATTAAATATCAGAAAAATAGTGATTCTTTATGAAGAACTATATGGTGCATTGTACAAAATGTGTACTATATACTAATTTTTATGTACATATGTAAAGTATGCATATTGTAAATGCTATATAATATGCCCGTGTATCAGTGATAATTTTTATTTGTTTGCGTCTTCTTCTTTTTTTTTTTTTAAACTTCATTTGATGCTCAATCTTTGTAACTTACAGCTCAGGCTGTATGTGTTAACCGATTCACTACCACCACATATTTTGCGACTGGACACGGGTAGAATGGATTATTCTAAAATTGGCTATCATTTTGTAAAAAGCTAATATAGGACTTACGTATAGGAAAAAACCATACAAATTATATATCAAATTGAAGGGAATTGGATCTAGTTTCTTTAAATAAGCACCAAATAAGAAAAATTGTTCTTTATTTCATTTTGAAAAAGCAGTAAACTGGATAAAAAATTTGTAAAAAGAATTTCAATAGAAAATGACGCTGTATAACACAGTGCTAAATCTACTGATAATCTATTGGCTTTGAAAGGTAGATTTTTATAAACTGTGATTACATAGGCGTTTAAACACCAAAAATTATGAAAAAAAGGTTGAATACTTTTTGATTTATAGCAAAAATAGAAATTGCTATCAATTTAATAAATTACTGCCCCTGATGCACATTATAGATTGAAAATGTAACAAAATATGGATGTAAACAGCTATTTCTATGTTCAAACTTTGTGAAAAAGGAAGAGAAGTGTAAATCTCGTGCATGCGCAAAAATAAGTTAACATACATTTAGTACTTCATACACATACTAACCCATTTATATTGAGCCGCTTTTACCTGCTTAGGGTCTAAATGTAGTAATATTTCGAGCCGGAAAAACTGGCTTAAGGTAGTTACTCAGTTAAAAGACGTATAAACTTGATTTATGACTATGATCAAATCATTAAAAAATTTACGAATACATTGACAAAAACTGTTTTTGGTTAGTTGCAGGCCTAACATGGTACGGTTTAAGATCACCAGAGTAATGAACCTCAGCCCGTGCTTTAGAATGCATCATAGAAACCTTAATTTCCCCTCCACAGCCGAATTAGATAGGGGTCTGGCACCTTAACTGTTATATTTAGCATAGAATATGGCCTCCTATCTCATCTTTCATAACTCTATCCGTGTTGCTTTTGCCTCTGTAAAAGTATCTTAAGAAACTTAGGCATATAACAAAATAAGAACTCAGCCATTTTAAGTGCAAATATTATTTCTAAAAAAATTTTGAGTCATGTCTTTTAAAACACAAATACATGTGAGTCTGTAAAATACAAAATCAGAACAATTTTGAAAGTGGAAAAAAAAAATAAATAAAAAGCATTTTGGTTTAAAATAAAAATCTGTACAGTTTTATCAAGTAAGAAACTCCATGATGTTTGTAATAAGAGGACAGCAACACTGAATTTATCTATGGTTATGTGAATGCTTGGAGCAAAAATCATACACAGCAGAGAATAATTTGCAAGGGATATGTCTACAAATGACAGCACTTTAGCAGCCTTTGAAGTGTCATACATAGTTAAGGGCCAGGTTCATTATCAGAAGATTGTGGGTTTATAGTGTGGCTCTGTGTCCATAGGAAAGCCATTTCTGTAGATGTCCTTTTTTTTTAATTGCAATTTCTCTGTTCACCTCGAATATGAATCTGATTGAACCATGTACATTATCCTCCTTTATTCATCTCAGAATAAACCTTAATTATTAATATATATTATAATGCACATGGACATTTCTTTATCACTTTTTGTTTAGGCTGTACAAATAAAGAAAAAAATGTTAAGGTTCTTTTTTAATGGGACTTTTAAAAAAAGTTACATGCAGGGCATTTCTTTGTGAATTTAATACACCTATTTCTCCTGCAATTCAATATACTTAAAATGCATTTTATTGATAGTATGTGTATGAAATTAAAGATCAAATATTCATCTTTGGCAATCAGTCATTTTTATTATATTATGTTTAACCCTATTCATACGAGGTGTTTTATTGTTGTATCTGTATGCTGGGGGTAACTGAGTGCCCCCACATTTTAAATAACAAAACATCAAGTTCTATCATGTGTGGGGTAACTGCATGTCCTCATACTGTATATAGTAAAGAAATTGCTGTATACCTATCCATATGTGGGGGGTAACAAAATCACCCCATACTTTACATGTTAAAAAAAAAAAAATGGAGTGTTTCAGAAATGACCTCAGGTCAGCTCAATATTGATTTCTATGGTTCACTATACTGCCTGTGTGCTCAGCAAAGCGAGATAATTGCTACTGGCTCAAGGTTTGCATGGCTAGGGTATTGAATGATTTACATATTTAATCCGAGACTTTCACCTGGATTTTCTCCATAAGTGAACTTTCCATATGTTTTGTGTTTGGTATCAAATTGTTCGTGATCATCTCAGCTACAAAAAGCTGTTTTTTTCTTCACTAATTAAAGGTAAGCTTCCTTATGGTTTTAAAGAGATAGCAATAATCCGCACATTTTTAGTTCCTCATTAATTAAATCTGAATTGAACATCTGTAACTTTTTTAAATTGTAAAGATGTTTTCTTTGAAAATTTAACAATCATATAAAAATTGTGACAAAAAAATAGCTTGGGTTTATAAAATTTATTGTTAGTTTATGTTACTGAGAGTTTATAAAAAAAAGGCACTTATGTCAATTATTAAGTAGCTGTACCTGTTCAATGTCAAATTAAGACCATTTATTAGAATATTAATGCTAATGATTTTAGCAATTATGTATGGTGACACACATCATTAGGCAGCATGCATACATTATGCATTTTGCTCTGTGTGATATGTAAGATCTCTATTACTATTAGATTATTTTGTCATTCTTTACAGCTAAATGCACCACTGAAATGTTGCAGGCAGATCATTTAAGGTCAATTCACGAAACCTACACAAAAGATCTTTGTCGTGTTTGTGGGTTGAGAACACATTCAGCAAAAGATGAGAGACTGAGTGTAATAACTCAGCAGTGCGCACATCACATAAATATTACAAACCATAAAAACTTTCATATCAACCTAGCTGAAGACATCCATACGCTCTCCTACATTATGCAGTGCCTGCTATCACAAAATAAGACATTTTGAACAAAATTCTGTGACTGAACAGTGAAAGATCGCCTCAGTCAACACAACTATGTGACAAAGAATAGAGACATTTGGTGCAAGTTTGATGCCCATGTACTTTCTGAACTTTGTCATCTGTGTGCTCATTACCTTTCCCTTGCAAAAGGTGGTAGAAAAGGGCTACCATACCAAATGAACAAGGAAAACAGCAAAACAATAAACACTACAGCTACAGTCACTGACTCAGAGAAGACTACATATCAACTGAACTCAAACATACTGATGAACCATCAATCTTTGCAGCTGTCACTACCACTACATCACAAACTTCATCGCCAGAAAATCCAGTGCTTTTACGTTTTGACAGTGAGCTGATAGAACCAACCGCTTCAAAAAGATGCCGGCCGAAGCTGCTTTTAGAAATAAACCCTGGACTATCAACATCAAAGTCAATTGATACAGCCGCCCCCACTAAAATCTATCCACTCTTGATTTACATCCACAAAAGATGTGCAACATCACCAATCAAACAATTAGCACAATCAACAGAAGTTTTAGCAATAAACAAGACATGAACACGCCCCTTACGAGGAAGAAAAGGCCTTGAGAAGCATTGAGAATGGTAAGTGGAATGACAAATCAATCCGCCTATATTTCTATGTGGAGATTATCAGTTTCTTGCAGAAATGCATGGCATTTCTGGATCTTCAGGCCTACGGAGAGAAATACATTTGCCCAGAGATTCTAATGATCCGCCTATTCTGAGAACTGAAGAAAACATGAAGAAAGATTTAGCAGGATTCCTCACACAAAGGCATCCAAAGCAAGGGGACGTTCAAATATAATCTTACACCTTGGAGGGGGGGCTTGAACCAATGTAATATTACACTTTTGTGGGGGAAAAAATAAAAAGGAAAAAAAAGTCAACATAAAAAAGAACTCAAAAGGGGAGAGATAACTATTCTGAACATACAATCAATAAATGAATCAGTCCAACTGTTATATCCCCCAAAATTATATTAGAAAAAAAAATAGAATGTCCAGTTTTTGCCAGTTTGAATGATTTCTTAATTACTCTGTATAAATGTAGAATTGCATATATGTACATATGTGCATATGAATGATTTTCATGAAAATGTATGTAAAGCTCATAGAGCAGTTATTAATATTATGCTATGGATTTTCGCAATATAAATATCAAATTATAATTATTATTATTAGTAGTATTAGTATTATTGTAGTCGTTGTTGTTGATCTTCTTGTTATTGTTATTATTTTTTTTCATGAGAGGTCCTCAAAAGCACTTTGACCATTACAGCGATAAAAGAAATAAGTATAACTACAGTAATTTATTTACAGCGCTCTTTTAATCCACAAGATAATCGAATGTTGAATGCTCATCCTGTCACAAAGTAGTAACCCTAAAATATGGTTTAAGACTGCCACAATGGATCATTGCTTTGTAAATTTATTTAGATTCTTTCATCATCCAGATATTTACCAATTTGCATACTCAATGATTACTGAGAGCTCCAGGCCCTTAGAATCCAACAAAATCTTTTCTCCTGTTACCGATTATTGACAGTTCTTTAACAAAGCAACTAGAATGTGCCAGGATGTCCGCTAGTCCTAATGAGAGTCTTAATAAGAGTCCGTGATTCAAATCCTAAAGAAAGCCAGTTGCAGGGTATTTTCTTTCTCAATCATTGACGCAAGAATACGCATTTTAAAGAAAAATAAATAATAGCGGTTTTGTAGCAACAGTATGTATTTTATACCCCTTCAAACTTTCAATTTCTCTCGGCTGCTTTCTAATCTGCAACTCAAGAACAAATGCACACTTAGCATATGTAGCCTATGTACGCTAAAGCCTTGTATAGGGGGTAAGTTTTCGTGAGCGGAGGCCTATCCCCAACAGGGCAGAACAACGACTATACGTGCATGCAAAATTTCATTATGTCATGGTCATTAAACATTTTTGAAAAAGTCAATTCTTAAAACTACAGTTAATGCTTGATAAGAAAGCACACCATCGACGAGTCTTCTTCTTCTTCTTGTTA
>BLXT01006579.1:216118-227535 GCA_019648995.1 Plakobranchus ocellatus | reverse complement strand
CTATACATTGTTTTACATTACACTGAGAAGTTTTTATGTGAGCTCAGATTTGTTGTTTAGGGCTCACCCACACAATAACTGCTTTAATGGACCAATCAGGTTAGTTTCTCTGCCATATTGTTTTAAACATGTTA
Source organism: Plakobranchus ocellatus (assembly GCA_019648995.1). Lineage (NCBI taxonomy): Eukaryota > Metazoa > Mollusca > Gastropoda > Plakobranchidae > Plakobranchus > Plakobranchus ocellatus. Next base: position 227,401 of record BLXT01006579.1, on the reverse strand, counting down.
ACCTTTTGTCAAGACATGGGTTATTTTTTAAGGAGAAGCGATGGAAGCAAGCAAAAGACTATGGAAAAGATATATATGTTTACCTTTTCAAGGTAGTATTAATTTGGAAAATTAACAAGGAGACAGAGAGAAAACTGGAAGCAATAGAGATGGGGTTTATCAAATAAATGGTGAGGATATCATGGACAGAAAAAAAGTCTGAAGAATCCATACTGAGAGAAGCTTACCTTAAGTGATCACTAAGAGAAACCACAAAACTTAGGCAACTATAATTTTTGGGACATATTTGCTGGTTTAGAACACTTAGCAATCACAGCAAAGATTGAAGGCAAGTAGAAATATACAGTGAATAACTTTTATTTAAAGCTTTGACTTTTCGGCAATAGCTAATGGTAACAAAATTTTTAAAAAGTTAACTGAGAACAATTTTGTGTGGAAGAACATGATCCCCAATGAAAAAGAAGACTGCTACTAATGCTCTTTCCACTTCATATGTGAAAAAAAAATGAAAAAGAAAGATGCATTTATTTTATGCATTCATTTGCAACATCGACTTAGAAGTTATATGTGTACATTAACAGCTCAGGCTCAGTTTATTCTTAACTATGATGAATGACATTAACAGAACAATAACGTCTCTAATTGTTTTTGGAAACTTTCTAAATGTAAAACTTCTCTAACAAACTTAGGAAGCTCATTCTAAACCAATGGGCCAAAAAACTGAAATGAGTGTTGGCCATAGCTTTAGTAACTTATTGTTGGTTTAACTTATATAGATATGTTTTACCTTCAGCACCATTTACATTTCCTCTAACAATAACTTGTGTGATATAACAATACATTAACATATAAAATATGGAACCTCTTACCTGCATATGGCATTGGTGCTGTTTGGTATTAATTGCACAATTTTGCCGGCATCTGGAAACCATGACAAATAAAAAAAATGTATAAAAGCCAATAATACTGAAAGAAAAAAAAAAAAAATCATGGATACGTATAAAAAAGCAAACCCACTATCTGTATGGGATTGTTTCAATATTGTCGTTATAACTAAGGTACTTATAACAACTAATTATAGATATTAAACTCAGCTTAAATTATGGGGTAAAGCTCGTTTGTTTTTTTTTAATTTAAAGATGTTTTTTTTTAAATTAAGGTTGTATCACCTGTTTGTTTCTGTGCCCTTTCTGACTTTGGGGTAAATAAACTAGTTTATAATATGCAGAGATCCAGGTACTACATCATTCTCTCTGCAGATCATTTTTTTTTTTAACTTTCTTATCTTAATCTACCCCTTCAAAATTGCAACTGCTGATAAGAACTTGCACTTTCTCAAAAGAGGTGAGACTAGGCAGATAGATCTATTGTGATTCTAGAATATTATTAGATGGTTTTATTTAAGAATGATTTAACTTTTGTTTGCATCTTCAGGATAGGCGAGCTAACACCAAAGTAAGTGCGTTTAGCCATCATCAACATTGTCATGCTCATTCCTCATTTGCCAAGTAATTTTTTGTTTGTTTCATCATTGAAAAAGAATATAACCACTAACTTGAAACTTATTGAAAAAATTTGAATACAGAGTTTATGTAACGAAATTTCGCTATAAAAGCTTTATCAGAAAAAAGAAAATAATGAAAAACTTGAAAGCAGCCATTAGTGTCCAAATAATTGTTCAAGTTACAGTTTGGATTGGAGCAAATGTGGGTTTCTTTTTTTTTTTAAATAAGGAAAGCACCAAAAAGTCCCCAAGCTTTCATTGTTTCAATGGGCAAAAAATGGCCTGAAAAATTGTGGAATCTTTTGGTATTACATGGTGGGTCAACGCTTACTATCAATAAGACAGAGAGAAAAAAATACACAATGCTCATCAAAACATCAAAAATGTTTCCACATTTTTCCCCACTTTCTTACGTACTTCCCATAGCTAAACCTTATACCCCACACCAGGCCATTCTTATTGAAACTGTCTTGATTTTGTGCAACCATGCATGCAGAGAGATAAAATATATAGTAATAATTTTCTGGAACTGATTTCAGTAATGATGCAGTGCAACTGGCCTGTCACCACTGCTAGTTTTCCTCCATTTGCTGCGATTCATCGCCCTCTATGTCTTTCACTTCACTAGTGGAGAGTTAGACAGTTTTTGCATAACTAACTGACAAGCATAATGGATCTTTTGTCAGAACGTTTAGCTTTTGAATCTCTCTTTGTAGCTTCACGCTAATGGAAAATGAGCTTGATGTTTATAAGGCTAGATACAAATTTGACACAAATGATAATTGAGTTCTTTTAAAAAGACAAAAAGAAATTAATTACTAGCATGGTTTGAAGAAATCTCAGGTCTATCCCTTTAACACAAGCAATCAATAAGCCAATTTCACTTGGGGGGAAACCCACAGGCTTTTTGGAATATTTACTCAGTCACAACCTTGGATTAACTCACAATTGCATGAACGAGGAAATGGGGCTTGGATGTAAACAAATGCCATTCTGTCACAGATCCACAAATCTCTGTGTATTTGCGTTACATTTAGACCCACAATACGTCTTGCCGTAAAATACAAATAATTCTAAAAAGCATAAACTTATTTATTAGTGAAGATTTTGTTATCAATGTGTTGATTATGAGTGGTGAGTGGGCAAAAGGCTACATCGCCTACTTAAATTGATCATCTATTAGATTTGCCATTGCATACACTATACAGGTTCAGGGCGAGACTGAAATAGCCAGAAAACAGCAATTCTTTGGCCAGTTACATTTACACTGTGACGATCTCGTAAACAATTTTTTGTACATTATAAATAATTGAATGCTTTTTCAAACCAGCTAATTTTACAGTTGGTATTTTGATAAAAAATGCTCAAATTTTGCCCTTTTTTCGAAAACCTTAGGTTTTTTTTTTTCACTTTCTGTCATAACGATATTTGAGATTGACCTGCATACATTTACGCAAATCAATATCTAGGAGCCAGGAACATATATTGGATGGCGCTGTCTGTAACAGCATTTTTTTTTTGTGGTGGACATATTTTCATGGCTGAGGATTTTGAAACAGTCACTTTTTGCACTTGCCATTTTTCTCCATCATGATATAAAAGTAAATTGAAATCTTTATCGAAGAAAGATTTTGATAAATTTTATTCTGATGTAAATTTCGTCTGGTTCTGTGTGAAAAGAGCTCACCAGGCGGGTTTTGGGTGCCTACTTTTAGTTCTTGAGCCTTTTTTAATTTGAAATCCATTTGCTCATGTGACTTCAGGGAAAAAAAAACAAAAAACAACAAACAAATCAATAAGTTGAAAAGCCTTTCTGCAACTTTGAAATGTTTATTATAGGTCTATAACGAAATTCTAAGACTCCAAATTCTGTGCAGGTTATAGGTCTAGATCTAGCGGAAATTTGGTATCGTTTACATCTGTGCCCCATTTCAGCTAAACCATGTGACAAACCAGGTTAGGGTTATTGAAAAAAGGTGCCATCACTGGAATTTCCCCATGGTTACACTTAGCTTTTTACTCTGTCTTTTTTTTTTTAATAAACTCGGCATATTTCTTATTAATATAAGCACCTGCTCAGGCAGGAGAAACCACCTGGAAAACAATACATCATGTAATGAGAGAAAATAGAATGGGATTGAATGTTCAAAAAAAGAAAGAAAAAACTTATTCACAATTTGTTTTCATAATATTAGCCCTCTAGTGATTCCAATATAAAAAACTAGATTTTAAGCCCAAGGCCACCTGCTAAAAAAGTTAACTAATCGCAACCCATCTCATAGTATCAGTGTACATTATTAGTACTACGATATAGGCCCAACTTGGCCAAAATGTGCAAAGCTATATCTAGATTTTGTCACAAGTCACGCCAATTTTCTTGGCAGATCATTTTTTAAATCCTCGGCTTGGGGCCTTTACTAGAATTTTGAACACTCTGTATTTAATGTGAAAACATAACAAAATGATTTTGCAAAATGTTGAACAATAATTTGCATTGAAAATATCCTAACATCTTTGATTATCCTTCGCATAGACATTTGTTTAGGACCCATCCACCTCACCCCCCGCGCAAAAAATCTTTACAACCCAACAGTGTAATTTGCAAAAGGTGAATGGTCACTTACATTTTAATCTTTCTTTACAGTAGACAAGATGTTACCTATAGTGACAACCCACTAGTAGTTCAAAACAAAACTTTAGGCTCATTCAAAAACAAACCAAACCCTGATTTACAGAGCAAAAACTAGTTTGGCAGCTGCAACCTCAATCAATCCGGCACATTACATCATGGAACCATAAAACAATAGTGGACTGAGTGGCTGTCATTTTTACGAATGTCACAGGGCTAACATAAAACTAAAGTGCAATTCACTTTTTCTTTCAAAGATATCAATGAAAATCTGAGGTTTTCATCCCTTTAGGATACCAATTTCCATTTGATTGATGCATAAGTTAAGAAAGTTGTATTGGTGCATTTGAATAAAAGAAGTTCATTTTACAGGTCTTAACTCTCTAAAATGCAATGATTCTAAAATCATATTTCCGCATAAGTTCAAGCCATTCATAATGTTAACCCAGTGACAGTATACTATTTAATGAGGTCAATGTGAACCATGTCTCCCAAACTTTGTCTATAATTCACAATTTACTAGTGGCAAATGTCAAACTGGCAGGTCTAAACATAAAATATAAAAGCATTTCTCCCCCCAAAATAAAAACAAAACTTAAAAAGCAAATTCTGCTTTACGAATCTTCAAACATGTGGTGTGACATAACTATGTCTACAGCTCTTATATGTTTATTTTTTGTTTTTGTTTTCCTTAGCATGGGATGGTATTGTAAAAAATGTTAGAAGCTTGTAATTAACATAAGAGGTTTATGTCACGTTAAAAGTTCCTACAAGAAAACAGGTTTTATCCTGGTGACAACCAAACTGGTTATTGAAGACGTAAACTTTTAGCCGATTCCATTAAAAAGTCCCATTTTATAGAGCAAACCATTTTATAGAGCAAACTATTATTTTATTTTTCTTCTATAGCCTTTAGATCTCTAGGTGTTATTACATGTGTTCGTGTTGAAAATGCTGAGGTTTTTAACCTGCTTATTTATATTTTCTATGAAGTCTTTCTTTTACATTTTACCTACTTTCTCCACTTTTTCAATGGCAAAGCCTGTGACAGACATATCAGTGGCCACAGCTCTTCATTTAATCCTGTCTTCAGAAAAACTCTGAGAATTGACATTGCCTAAGTTTCCAAATTTCTGATAGAAATGCCACCCTCTGCCTCAATCTGCTGCTCCGTCCCTCAGCCCTCCCCAAAAAATTCTATCTCTGTTAATCTGGCCTGGCTGTGAGACTTCTTGCATTAGAAAAATATTTGCAGGTAACATGAATCTCAAAACTGTGACTTGGACTAATCTTCATCCTCTATAAATACTCACTGAGACAAAAATATCAAACAAATAAAAATAATTTTAAGTGAAAAAATGCATACCATGTTAGGCTGATATGGAAAGAAATGCAGATTTTTAAGCCACATAATTGTGGAGGGAACTGAGCATTTCTAGCAAAGCATCAATACAAAAACTAAATTGTTGAATTTATTTTAAAAAAAAATAAAAGTCCAGTCAAGTCCATAAAATTCAAATCTGGATAACTTAAATTATATTTGTAATTTCAAAAATGAGTGAATATTCCAGATTTATCTTGTCATTAATTTATATAAAAATATCAGTTTAATAAAAGGCTAAAGAAAATGATACAGATAATTTGAAGTCATTTTGTTAGTTTTCTGTACTCAGAGGCCATAAGGGCTTTTGTTGTAAATAATTCTTCTATGTCTTTCTGTAAATTTTTTGGATTATTATTATTATTTACTGTAGATATACTACGAGAGCCTATATATTTGTTTGTTTACTGATAATTCATTACTGAAAGCTTATAGATGTACAATAGAATGGACGATTCACTAAGTGCTTGCACAAAGTGCATTTGATAGTAAGATCACATTCAAACTGTATTAATTTATGATTAATTATCTTCCCCCTTTAATCAGAACATCACTATAACTATCATTCAATCATCTTAATCATTACCACATTCAACATAATCAACACCTTCACCATCACCATCACAACCTGCAGTAGGCAATGGCCTTATCAATAGGCATATCGAGTACATATGTGTTATTGCCGACAATGTTTTTTATCTATACTAAAGTCTGCATTGAAAATGGTTTTCAATGTACAACGTATTCAGTAATAGTGAGGTAAAAGAAAAGTTAAGAAAACTATTTTGGGATCGAACACACTTGATTAAGATAGACCTTGTCAAATTCAATAATAAAGGAAATTTACATTTCGCACTTAGTGTAACTTTTTTTTGTCTCAACCAAGTATACAGAGCTGCCAACCTAGAACACCTGAGATCTTAAGAGTCTAAACATGTAATCTGGGACTCAAAACTGTAATCTATATATTTATATTTTATTAATAATTTGTGCTTCTTTCAATGCACACACATCAAATAATGCACTAGAATTTTGAAACAAACTGCACAATATAGAAAAAAAAAATATATGAGAAACTAAGGCTCCTCTGCCTAAGTATCACTTGAAATTCCTTACGGAATGCAAAATAAAACAAGAATCAAAACCGCAATTTTAATACTAATCCAAATTTCTCTGACAGAATAGAGATAATGAATATATATATAAATACAATTTAGAAAGAAGACGACTGAAATTAAAAACGATTATGGAAAAAAAAATTCCTAGGATCTTGTAATGTTTGTATTGAAGCATTTGTCAACTTAGTTCATAGATCTAAATTTGATTCTAAACTGTTTGAACAAACAAAATGAACCGATGATAATCATATATGTTAATTTTTTCAAAATAAAATTTTCCTGCTACGTACATAAAAAAAGTAAATTACAGTGAAGATGTCCTTGAAATCAAATTATGTTATATCCAATTTATGTTTGTTCGAGGGCAGTTTTAATTCATTATGTTATTTTGAATTTTTAAAAATTAAAAATAATGTGTGAGAAAAGGAAATTTGCTCAAACTACCTTGCATAACCTATGAAAAAATCCTCCTCAGGTGGCTGCAAGACTGTAAGTCCTCACCATAATAATTAGATCCAGGTTTAAGATTTAACGTATGGCAGGCCCCTTAATTTTTGTTTCTTTTTGTCCTGATCGGTGCTACTTGTCTGAATGCCTTCTTCATAATTGAGATTTGTAGCCAACACGTTTTTGCTAGAGTAACTGATAATTACAATTAATTTTATAGATCTATTCTATGTACGGGTGTAGATCTATAAGCAGATCTAGGTCTAGCTCTAGTGAAGACTCTTCACACATCAAAACATATTTGGCCAAGGTAGATCTAATTCCAGATTAGAGTCTAAAAATTATAGACATATAGATTGTCTACGGTTTCAATCTCAAGAATTGCCATATTTAGGCTAGTGAGAAATACAGCAAAAGTTTCAGCACATTGTCTCAGTGATAGCTTCTAAAACCGCTAGGTCTATTTGAAGTACATAAGCATTTTCTTTGTCGCAGGTGCCACAATTGGTACTACTGACATTATAATAAGTACAGTGGATTACTAGCAATGATAAAAATTTCAAGTGCCAAGCGAGGGAGAGAGCTAGGAGAAAAAAAAATGAGGATTGAATACAATAAGTGAAAGCGGGCGATTCTTCAAAACTATAATATAGAAAATTGAACAAAAATAAATATAATTTTAAACTTTTGATATTTGTATCGATCGGAAGCATCACTTCCAGTACAAAAATGAAACTACAAAGAAGCAAAAGTGAAAGTCCAGTGTAAATGAAAGTAAATTAGTCTAAATTCATCTTATGCAAAGTAAGAAAAATCGAAATTTTGACCCAAAAAACTTTATATTTTGGCTTAAAAAACGTATTTTAATACGTTTTTTTAAATTGGTTGGCAGCTCTGAAGTATATTGTAAGCTAAGACATCTCTTATTTTAAAAAACAGGACCTTAGATTTAAGAGAATGTAATATCAAGACCCAGTAATCTTTTTCAATAATTAAAATGAGAAAGTCAAAAGAAAGTGACCAACCTCCACATCGCTGCAGCAAGCAAGATAAAACAAGACCTTGACATGTTTCCACTAAAGCGACTTTGCTACCATGCATGACATTGCTGTAGGATAACAGCTGAGACAAACTGTCAGCTCGCAAGTAGCTGTTGATCATAAAAATTACACGAGAAATTAATGATAGTAACATGATTATGCACATGTGGAAAATTTTTCAAAAAGATTGAATTAAAAGAATACAAGTTCAAAGTTTTGTAAAAATTAACGCTAGCAGTAGCACAGTAAAACGCTGTCAAACCAAAAGAGTTTTTATTTTGAAGTCTCCACATGTTCTTTTAATTTACTTGGCTAAACCAAAATGATTTCTAGTCCCCAAAACTTCCTATAGCAGCAAGTGAAATGTCATGAAAAGAATGATAAGTTATAGCAAAGATCAAGAGTTGGGTCCCTTTGCCAAAGGGGGGGGGGGGGGGNNNNAATGCTGAAGTGAATAAACTCACAGTCAGGAATAATTTTCTTTCTGATATTTTGCAAAGAGTTTATTAGGATTAGTACAACGCAAATAATTCTTGAGATCAGTCCAAATGAGCCACAAGAATACAAAAATTTGGAATCAGCCTCAAATTCACTTAAATGATCTGGGCCTCATTGGCACAGTGGATAGCCAATCCGCACAGAGATCTGCAGGGATCCTTCTGCTTCAGGTTCAAGCACCATTTCCAACGCCCTGGCTATGCCAAACCATTAAATGATCTTCACTCTGGAGAAAACTGGACAGAGATAATTATGTTCATTCTAAGCGTTTTAAAGTTTTAAAATAAAAAAAAAGAGAAAGGATTTTAGTTGAAGGAAATCTGGTCATGCTTTCTTTTTTTTTTTTTTTAAATGCTCTTGATTACATGTAACCCATTCACACAGACATTAAGGCATATATTAATGCAAACTTCTCATTGTTATTATCAAAAAGTAATTTTTACCATATTTTTGAGGGATCTTTTGAGAATATTTCCAGAATCAGACGTGGAGTTGGCCGCATCACTGTAAAAACAGGTATGTGTCTGAGGATTGAGTAAAGAAAAAAATTATTACTCTCTATTGCTCATAATCCAGCTGCTTTTAGCTTTTATTTTTCCAAACTAGAACCATCCTGTAAAAATCACAAGTCGTCTTGAGCTGGGGCTTTGGTGGTATAAAGGCTAGCAAACCTACCCTGAGATACAAAGGACTTTGTCACATGTTGGCATTTAAGCCTAGTAAGTCTCAGATCATAGGAGCCCCTTGAGCTGTGCTTGATCACTGCAGTCAATGCTAAGAATGAAGAAAGAAATTGCTCTTGGAAGTAATAAGGAATAATTTTTTTTTTCGGTATTCAAAGCCTCTTCTCAAAAAAATACTTTGAAACACTAGTTTTTGAGCCTGTCTTAATGCTGCAAAAATAAGAAGGCAAAAAAAAAAAAAAAATTAACTGACAATAAATACTTTTGCTAAATAGCTCTTTACTTTGCAAAAACTTGAACTGTTGTCAAAGTAACACTTCAGTGTCACCGTTTAAAAATTATAATCCAAAAATCAAAAGTTTCTAGTATTAAGTTTAAAACTGACTGAAATATGGTACTCAATCAAGATGTCTAAGATCTATAAGGCCAGTTTGATATTGCAAATTGACCAGCAACCAGCAATGAATATCAGTTTTTGGCCTAGTTAGTTAAAAGCTTAGGGACTTCCATAAATTGAGTGTGAGCTGGACAAATTTCCTTGGACTTTTGCTATGAATGTGACTTTTCATGCTTCATTACTTCTAAGACTGTCTTCTCTCAACATGGAGGAAACCTATTATATTACAGTTTTGATCTGAATTCATCTGGAACAAGGAGCAAATTTTTATGAACTGAACATCCCTTAACGAGATTTTACTTTTTTATGATTTTTCCCTAGAAGTGTGAATATCAGCAAGAGTCCTCTGTCACCTTTTATTTGAAAAGTTATTTAATTAAGATAATAACAAACCCTCAGTTAAAAACACTCAAATCCACATTAAACAAAATCAGATTTAGAATATGTATACAAAGCACTCACATAAAAGAAATTCCATTTCAAAAGAAAAATTCAGACTAACCCAAAAGTTAGATTAAAATTAGTATTCAGTCTGCCAGATGTCAATTTACAGTTCTCAACAGAGGAAAAGCAGGACATTTTTTCTGAATGTTTTAAAGAATATTTTGCTGCCAGAATACAAAGGACTTAATTGTGGTCTAGGATAATCTCATACGATCATTAAAACAGGACTTTAAGGTTTTTACTCCGATCAGAGCTGCACATTTGCTAAGGCCAGTCTTTTCGTATCTTTCCTCTTTGGATATTGATTTTCAAAATCAGTTGGCGGTGCTCGTGCACTCTTGATATGTTTATTGGTCATTATAGTTTCCTATTTTCATTTTGCAAGCCCTGCGTAGCAGTTTTTGAGCTTTAGAATAGATTTGTTGGGGCTCATGGTGAGGTTCCACGTCTTTCACCATGCTGCAAATGTGTTTAAATCTGTCTTGACGAATTTAAGTCTTTGGTGTGTGCTTGAGGAATTGCCAAATCACAATTTTGTCAAAATATCATGCTTTTTATAATTGAAGATTCTTAGATGATAATCAGAGAGAGAGATCAATAATAGTATGTTGATGCTGAATCTTATCAGAGGCCACCTTCTAAAACTTTTTAGTTCTGTTAGATCACTCTCAGAAAAGACTTAATTCTCATTCTTAATGCAGAAGAGTCATTTCATAAAGAGTCCCTCTCAGGGACTCCCTGGCCATTTGTGCAATGTGAAGAAGTCATGAAAGGAAGATTTTGATCTGACTCCGCCAAGTTCAGAAATTTCCCCTAAAACCGTACCTGTTTCAGTCATCTGTGGCATTCTGCAAACCAGGCCGCAAAATAAAAAGGTTAAAGAGTAGAAAGTTTTTCATCCTGCAAAAGAGAGCAAGTATCCTCAACTCATGATGATAGTGATATTTCAATATGACAGATGGTTCTTCTCTGCAAAAAATGAATTCAAAGTTCAGCAAAAGCAGTTATAATCTGACACTACAGCATAAGGTAAGACTATTTCTGCCTAGCTTTATCAAAAGGCAAGAAAAACAGAAAAACACAGACAAAATGTAACTGAGATGCTGACAACAGAGACAGAAGGGGGGGGGGGGGGGGGGGGG
>BLXT01006579.1:180288-191013 GCA_019648995.1 Plakobranchus ocellatus | reverse complement strand
TAGTAGTAGTAGTAGTAGTAGTAGTAGTAGTAGTAGTAGTAGTAGTAGTAGTAGTAGTAGTAGTAGTAAAAGTAGTGGAAGTAGCGGCAGCATTAGTGGCAATAGCAACAGCAGAACAACAGTAGCAGCAACACTAGTGGCAATAGCAATAACAGCAACAGCAACAACCAGAAGCATCGCAGCAGTAAGTAGAAGCATCATCATCATCAGTGTCATGATCCTTCTTCTCCTCCTCCCTCTCCTCGTCGTCGTCGTCGTCCTCCTCGTTCTCGTCGTCGTCCTCCTCCTATTCCTCATCATCATCATCTACGATCTATATCTATAGCATGGACGATAGTAATAACTGTCGTTATGGGCCTCTGATTCTCTTTAGTGGGCGCCAAATTAAAAGTTTTATTTTTGTGGTAACCCGAACGTTCGTTTTAAATTTGGCGTAGGCTCTCTCCACTCTTCCATCTTCGAAAGTGCAGTTTACAATCATCTTTAATATCTTTCGAAGTTTGTAAAGTAATACTTTTGCTTGTTTACTTTCCTGGCCCAGAGAAAATACCACCTTGCGCTCCCATAGGTCTGAGTATTTTCTTTGCAGTATAGCTCTGGCATCAGGCTTGTTTTTTGAAAATTTTATTGGTCCCTTTGTCATTTGTGAGAGGAGGGGTTGAAACAATTGCTTTCGGGTTGCAGGTATTTCTTATGGACATGCGTTGTCAAAAAGAAAGAACGTTTGTTTAAAAATGAAAACCTACTAAGAACAGGTTTTGAAAATTCATCAAGCATCGCAGAAAATTTTTTCAAGATTAAAATAATTTGAATCACAGAATTCTAAATATCGAAACCTAAACCTAACGAATACCAATTACCATGTTGCAAGAAAAGTAAAGAAGGAAGACGAAATAGTTCTAGAATCTTACAAAAATCTGAGGTAATAATAAATGAGTGCAGACCTTTGTTTGGGTGTTAATCTTGTGACGAGCTACGAAAAGAAGGCCAGAACAAAAACTCCAGCCCTGAGATGCTGAACATTCAAAACAATAAGAAGAAACCAAGGTTTCAAATTCATAATAACCTGCATCATCTTTTTTATAGTTATTCTTTTATATACTTTTTATCAGTGCACGTAAAGAGCTAGATAATAAATTCTTCAGAGAAGCGATAGTTAATGGAAAACAGGACGATTTCTTTGCTGAAGCAAGAGTTGAGACAAACAGGAGAAGCTCGTATTGAAGTAAAACATAACCATTAAAAAAAAAAAAAAAAGAAACAGGAGGACCTCCTTATTGAAGCAATAATTTATCGGAAACGGGATCATTGTTTGAAAATAAAACAATAGATGGCTTATTTATAGAATTAATAATTTGTGACAGTCACAGCGACTTTCTTTTGGAGAAATAATTTTTGAAAATATGATAATATTTCAAACACAGCAATAGTTCATAGCAAACAAAATGATTACATTTTTGACGCAATAAAATATGAAAAATGGGTGATTCTTTGTGAAGCAATAGTTAATGACAAAAAGCGCTTGACAGAGTGTGCCAGGACGTACTGGGGCCTATTGAGAAAAGAAAAACAACACGGGAACAAGATCATTTTACATCATCCAGCAACTATATACCAAAGAAATATGCAGAAACACCATTTAAGACCGCTTCCGAGTACATGTCCGGCAGTCGCACCTGCTCTCACCCTTTCTCCTCAATGTGCTTGTAAAACCAATGATGACGGATTCTCTTGAAGGACTACAAGAATTAAAAAAAAAATCACAATTCTCAGATTTGCAGATGACATAGATGGGCTGGCTTACAAATAATGTGAACTATAAAGTTTGGTTACGCGCCTTGAGACCGCTTTACTAAGTACAGCATGAAAAACCAGTGAGGAAAAGACCAAATTCGTGGCAAATGACAACTGTGTCATTACAAATGATATATCCCAATTCAGAAGCAGAGGCTTGATACAGCGAATCAGCTCAAAGAAGAGGGTGAAATCGATGAAGGATCAGGAGAAAAAACTCTTTCAAAAGCTGCATAGATAATGAATGCACTCTACAGACTGAGAGTAATTGGAGAGATAACACCATAACCATGAACTGCAAGATCCTGTGTACATTGGTTTCTTCCATGTGCTGTAATAATCTGTCCATGTCTTCAGAGCCTGTCGCTTTGCAAAAACAATTCTTTATAGCACACGAGGAAGTTTATAAGAGACAGACGGAGGAAAAAGTGGATTAATGACAGCCAAGAGGGACAAATAAACCATCCGCAGAGACGCATGCCCTGGGACACGATCTGCACGAATACTAAACATGGGTATCACAACTCGCCCAAGTGGAATCCTGAAAACTCCAATGGATGTTATGGGAGGCAGACAAGGCAAATTAGTGATGAAAGGACGATTTCTTTATAGAGCGAAAATTTATAAAAAATCAGAATGATTTCTTGAGTAAAGCAATAGTTTATAACAAAAGAGTGGTTTCTTCACTCTAGCAATATTATTGTGTGAATGTCATCTAAACTGGATACAAGCCCAGGGTCCAGATCAAACCATTTTAATTGGGATTGGATATCATTTTAGCTTGCTATTTCATTCTCAGTATCTACCCTATTAAATTAATGACGAACAGTAAATGTGGTTCCTTCGGTCACAGTTGAATTAAGTAAAAATAAATTTCAAACGTCACTAAACATTTATTCTGCTCTTTGTTTTGTGAAAAAAACTTGTGCTAATTCTAGGATGATAATAAAAACGTATTGAATTAACATTGATTTTTTTTCCAGACTGCCGCATCGATGGGAAAATTTATAAACATAATACGCAACACTTCTTTTCTTCATTATGTGGCAACCCTTTCAAATGTAGTTATGCAAGGTGGTCGCGACAAACTCTTGGTAAGCAACATTAATTTGTCGAAATATTTCATACAGGCTGTATTACATATTCCGGAATTGAAAACTATCTATTACTGTTTGTGCTGAAACTCTAATTTAGAATTTTTTTTTCCATTTTTCTGCTCATTGGAATTTAATCTTTAAAGTTATGATTATATTCTTCTAAAAACGCCTAAACTTGTCATCATTATTATTCCTTTAGAAAATTAGGGTTTGTATTTTTAAAGCAAAAAACATACAGTTCGTTGAAACATAGATATTGACCTTACCTGGTGCTAACCCATGTTATATATATGGTTCTAACCAGAAATTTTGTTTGCAATTTCCTGCCTCACAAATTTTATAACAGGTTATTTTTTTATTCTCACTTACAGACTGAATTTTATCCTTCCTCAGTTATAAAAAAATCAATATAAATTTGTTCTTACTACAAGTCGACGAGTTTTACCAATTTCATTTTGTTCTAAGTCATTTGTTGCCCAATGTTTCATCAAATGATTTTTGAACGCCTAAAGTTTCTATTATCAGAACATTTATGTTCTATCTCTATTTAAACTCATGAAAGCGAGTATGGAAACTCCTTCGTTGAACAAAATGGTGTCTTGCTAGCCTCTTTTCATGATTTGGATGTCCGAAAACGACTGAAATCATTTGATTCTGACTTTAAATGAACTATATTTTGACGACACTTATAATTTAAAAGAAAACTTGGTTTATTAGGCCCTTTAATAAAAATCAGAATGTGAGATTCGCTTTATATCTAGTAGTCTACTTCCTTGATTTGGAGGGTTTGATTGACCATGGTTAATAATAGTTCTGATAAACACTGGAACGTATTCACTGTTTGAAGAAAACCATAGTCTTGAATCTGAATCTAGAATTAACCTTTTGCTCCACCTTCAAGTTCAAGAGGATACATTTTTATTGAATTTTATCTGTGCCGTTGCCAGAATAACTTATGGCTCTGGATATGAGATCTACAGCTAATCAAACTGTAGTCAAAGAGTGAACTCCATACGTAACGGCTTCGACTATAACATGATCTGATACTCGATGTACTAAACCATTTATGATTTAATACATTCACCTTTTATCTAGTCAATTATCTGAATAAATCAATTTTTGATATAAAGGTGATATAGAAAGGAACCTGATTTTGACATTGCCCACTCTAACCAGTAAAAAGACTAATGAAATTCATATACAAAATCTGTTGTATTGTTTGCTGAAATCTGCCCAAGCGAAGCCAAATCTCTAAGGTTTGTAAAGAAATGGGGAAAGCCGCAATTTGTGATTGTAGGCTAAACACATATGTTTGCCATTATATCATACAAAAGGTCGTATGATTGAGTCTTGTTTACATACCATAGAACAAGCACTCATGACTCGATCACTCGTCCCCGTGATTGAGCTGCGTGGGGGCTTTCTGTATTTTACTACATTATTTTATTGGTTGCTATTCCCACTAACGGTCACAGCTTTACAGTACGTGCTATTTTTTAGATTTTAAAAAATCAATACTACAACACCTACAGTTACGTAGGATACACATAATTCAGAAGAGAAGCAGTTCTTTCTCACATGTATGCCTTTAGCGCAACAATTATTTTGGAAATATATCTTGCTTTTAATGCTGATTTCCATTAAGTAAAACTCCTTTTAAATTAGAAATAGAGATAGAAATTTTACGTGTTTTAGAAAAATCCAAATGTACCCAAAACTTACTGTTCTGAATCCCAGTAACATCACTCAATAATGTGTACATTACAGAGGGATCGACATTCAAAAAAATTGGGGTAGCCCCAATGAGATTTTTTCGAAAATATTGATTATTGAAAACTTTAATGGTCAGATTAAAAAATGGGCGCATTTTACGAAAAGTTGGCTTAGAGAAGTCTTTGTTGTAAAAAAAATCTTTGGGAAAAATTTTCAGGATATAGATGTCGCCCTGAAGGCATGTCATAATTTTCTTGCACAGAGAGGGTGAAGGAACAAAACGGTGATTGTGAACAGATGGTGATGCCTCGTGAAGTTTGGAAACTAAGGCAATATCAGTTTTTTTTTTAGTTTGTCATAAGAGAGGATTTTGTACAATATATTATAAAAATGCATTTTTAGGAATTTTTTTTATTGTCCATTAAAATTACCCTGCTGTGATTTAAAAAGAGACTGTTTCTCTGTCAACCATCGTGAAAGGTAAAAATATCTTGTTGGAACGGGATAGTTTTTAGGTTAATCAATATAGTTTTTTAAAAGCTTTGGGCCCTTTAAACATGCTTGATATTTTATTCAATAATCTGATGTAGAATAACGAAAGAGAGTAATAGAACAAGCAGCAGTTGAGAAGTTATTTGAAATAACAGTCTGTCGCTCACAGTGATAATATTTACAATGCCTTGACATCAGTGCTACCCCGTTCAAACATGGCTACATTGCACTGATCATGTCTCTCTGGATATGTCTATACACAGCTGGCGATGACGTCAGCCCAGTTGGCGATGCCTGGTGGGAGGTCTGGCTATTTACTCTGTACTAACAGTGTGCCTTCGTCTGCATTCTTCATACATACAATTTTTACTTTTAAACACGAAATTCAAACTGTTTAGTTCTGTAATAGTTTTCATAAAAAAAAGGGTTAGTAATGCTACATTATTACTTGTTACAGATGGCATATGGTTTTTCAAGATGAAACTAGCATCTGTATAGGCTCTTCAAGCTTACTATAAGCTGCAAGTTTTGTAAATGATCACTCCAACATCATTTTATTTACCATGGCCTATTCTAAGCATGTGTGTGTGTGTGTGTGTGTGTCAAAGTGAAAGCCGAAGAAGAGAGTACATGTGTGTGATATGAGTGTGTGTCTGTACGAGAGAAAGGAAGAGAGAGAGAGAGAGAGAGAGAGAGAGAGAGAGAGAGAGAGAGAGAGAGAGAGAGAGCGAGCGATCAGTGTTCTGACTCAGTTTGGCAAGGTATTGCTAAGCAAAACACAACAAATGGTAGGCCAATGCCTTTTGCTAAGCAACGAAAAGTTCGGTCTGAGAGCCTTCTAAGTATAAAAGAAAAAAAAAATTCAGCCAGATGAAACTGAATTTGCAATTAATTAAGAAAAAAAATATGTATAAAAGAAACACTGAGTTGCACATGTAATACGGGAAGGAAGGGAAGGCAGAAAAAGGCAATAAATTAGAAATTGGGATAAAGTAGGCTTAGTTTTAATATTCTGTGGAATTCATGATTACACATTGAAGTAGAAGTAGCAGGAGCAACAGCAGCTGCAGAAGCAGGACTAATAGTTGTAGAGAACATAGTGGCTGTACTAGTAGTAGTAATAGCAGCAGTAGCAGCAGTAGTAGTAGTAGTAGTAGTAGTTGCAGCAGCAGCAGCAGCAGCAGCAGCAGCAGCAGCAGCAGCAGCAGCAGCAGAAGCAGCAGCAGCAGCAGCAGCAGCAGCAGCAGCAGCAGTAGTAGTAGTAGTAGTAGTAGTAGTAGTAGTAGTAGTAGTAGTAGTAGTAGTAGCAGTAGTAGTAGTAGTAGTAATAATAGTAGTAGTAGAAGCAGACAGAAATAATAGGTAAACTGATATATAATTATATATTATTTAGTTGTTCTTAGAGTATAAGCAGTAGTTTTGGTTACCTACTTGAAAATCTTTAGGCCTGCCTATCTTTCACTTGGAAAATGTCTCCCCTTTTTTTTAAGTGTTGAAGATTTCAAATCAGCTCCAACTCTTTTGGAATAATTGTTAGTTCAATGGTTCTATTACATCTCGTGAGGGAGTCACTTTGCTCACACAAGATGGTTTACCAGCTCGAGTCTGCACTCGCATTGTGAATTTGTTAAGCTTATGAAGAAGAATTTTACGTCGATTACATAAATAATCTAGATTTTTATTACTGGCTAAGTGGAAGCATAATAGTCTTAATTTAGTCTAGATGTGGTTCAGAATGGCCCAAACTGAGGCAAGGAACAGAATTTTAAATATAAACATTGCCCCCGCCTCCATGTCCAAAGTAAGGAATGAAGACAATAATGAACATCTAGAATCTATAGGTACGATATTTATTATCCACTGATGACATTGAAAAGAGAACTGTCGAGATCGAAGCACAGAATGAAGATACAATTTAAAACATCCGCCTAGTATATATATATATATATATATAGATTTTGTACAGTTAAAATGATATCTGCAAAATGTTCGTCAGGTTTGAAATCAGTGTCTAAAAAATTAAGCCCCTGAAAATAATATTTAGATTTGTTAAAAAATGTCTAAACTACACTTCAATTCACTTTTTTAAATTGTTATGTCCTGGAACTGATTACATAATAGCTCCATGTTATGCCTCTATTCCACATACACAATTATCGCCTGTTAAGAAATACGTTTAAAAAATCTAAAATCTAAAATCTGTCAATTTCGAGAATACAAATGGAAAGGCAATTGTATAAAACTTTATGCAATAAAAGATGGGTATACATGTATCAAAAGACAAGGATACATTCGTATCGCTAAGGTGAGTGTTACTTTTTCTAATACCAGATTGACTTTGATAATTATGACTTTTGTAACTTTTGTAACTCTACAGTACATCAGATTTTGTTTTTATTAAAAAAAAAAAAAACATAAACATTGCTTCTAAATATATTGCATTTGATGAGAATCTGTCAAGAAAAGGAGATAGATCGACATTGCAATCGAGATATATCTAGTAAAAAGCATCCTCTTATGAGAACAAAGAAAGAAAACATTGAAAAATAAAACATCAGCCAATCTGATTTATAAAAATAATATTATTTTATTTTAGAAATGCCCTCTCTCGACTTTGTTGACCATAGTCCGTCCCTCAATCTGTTTTCAATTAACCTTATAACCCTGTTCTTACAACCTTAGCCAACTGCCTATGAGTTGAGATTTTCAACAAAATACTATTCTATGTCTTACTATACTGGGTTTATCTTTAATTATTCACTGATTACCAGATGTGCTAAGTCTTTGTATCGAAAAATATGTCTTAGAAATTTTAGTTATTTCTGTATGTTGTTTTGAAAAATGATTTTTTTAAATTTGGCCTCTTTAAATACTGGAAAAATAAAAATAAAAACCGTACAGATTGACCACCTGGTAACAGACAATCTAATCTAACATCGCTTTTTCTTGTTATTTGTAAGTGCGGTACCATCTTGTTCTTCTAGTGAATATTGTGTAAATTGCGAACTTATCTGCTGCTGACTGTCATGCATGCAGTATTTTCTTAGTTTCTTAATATATGAACATAATTTGAAGTGATTTAGAAAAGATAACAGTCAACATCTACGATGTAAGCAGTTGTTGATGGAAATTGATTTATACAGAATCCTTTTAATGAATATATATATATATATATATATATATATATATATATATATATACAGTCTGTATCTTAAATACTTAAATATGTGTAAAGTATTACATCTAAATTTTAGAACTTCGAAGCTTTTTAATGTTCCCTAATAAAAGGGATGTCTGCCTTTTTCACAGATCGGCAAGACAAAATAATAACTTGCGAAACTTGCTGCAACCACAGCGATCGAGAGACAACAGCTCAAACTATTTGATTTACCATGTTTTTTTTGAGAAAGTTAGCTTTTGTTCCTATCCGTGCCGTTGTTTTATGCAAGTTTCAGTGGAAATGAAATAAATAGAAAGCAAACCCGATTTGCGTCGCTTTATGGTTTGAGTGATTTATGTCCGTTTTGATCGTATGTGTGTACATCAATTGAACTTCCTTCACAAACATTCACAAAACTCAGCAAAAACTTGAACTTATCGTTATTTTACGGTTTGCAATAATTACGTATATTTTTTATTGAAGTTTCTATAAACGTTAATGAAAAACATTTACGTGTCTCTTTTTAAATGTACGACCAGGACACTTAACAAACTTAGAAGAAAGAAAAACGTTTCTTTGGCGAAGAAAGTGAGGTCATTAGCACATTCTCGATAGCTGGTTTTGTATTTTACAGGACGCAACTTAACAGAATTTTCATGATGCTAGAAGGAATATATCGCGTTTCATTTCTGTATCTACTTAATAAAAGGAACTTTAACGGGTATCAATTCAAGGCGTACCGTTTTAAAATATATTTTTCCCTAGCAGTGTCATCAATAACTTTTTCATTGAGTCCAATTTGCATAAGAGATAGCTCTGTGACTGGCCACCATTAAATATTAATGGCGATCTAAGGGTTTTGGGTAAAGAAAAAAATGAAACAGTATGATGATAAACTTAACATAAGCAATGAATCACCCTGGGGGATGGAAATTCAAAGACCTTCACAACATTTGCTTTAATTTTAATAGCCGCAATATTAATATATATATGAAAAGGCATAGCTCTTTCTTCACAAGAACAACAATCACATATAAACGACAAGTGCTTTTTGGGCCCAAAAATGCGGATCAACGTAAGTTATCACAAAACGTAATAAAAAAAACTAAAAAATAAAAAGCGAAAACGGTGAAAACAGGCCATGATTAACACATAAACATGTTACTAATTACCAGATTTAGTG
This sequence comes from Plakobranchus ocellatus, assembly GCA_019648995.1. NCBI lineage: Eukaryota > Metazoa > Mollusca > Gastropoda > Plakobranchidae > Plakobranchus > Plakobranchus ocellatus. The sequence goes on along the minus strand of BLXT01006579.1, from coordinate 181,574 downwards.
CAGGAGTTCTGTATAGCCAACATTGTTTGTGCTGACGCGGTCATTGAATTTGCTGGCATGTACCCATAATGCATCCTTAGACCCAAGCCTACTCATTACGACATACAATTGCCCGTGGGAGAAAAACGGCCGTTGTAGTGAAATGCCTATTTTCTTTAATGTTTGTCCCTGTGCTTTATTAGCAGTAATGACAAAGGCAGGTCTAAGAGGGAACTGTTTCCGTTTCATGTGAAAAGGGAAGCCATTTTCGGACGGTATTAGAGGGATTCTAGGAATGAATATTCGCTTCCCTGCATGTGGTCCATATGCGATGACAACATCAATAACATTTTGATGTAATTACAGGATGACATACCTGGTCCCATTACTGTGACCTTTTATGGGGTCCAGGTTCCGAAGCAGTGTGTCTATAGAATTTTTTCTCAAAGTCGGTTTATGAGGTGGCATACCTGAGGGGCACAGTGAATTGATAAACTCAACGGAATATTGGTTCTCATTCTCTTCGACAGAAACGCTGCTTTGGTATATTTTTTCTTCTGCCGGAAAGCATCGCATAATTATGTCATTTATTCTGTCAAACTGCATCTGTAAGAATTGAATGAGAACATAATGATTTCAAATCCACCAAAAGAGGTGTGAGGCAGGGCTGTGTAATATCACCTTACCTGAAATAGTCTTAAGGAAATTTGATGATATTTCAGGCTTAAAAATAATGGAGAGAATCTTTTTAACCTTAAGTATGCAAATGATACATTTTTAATAGCAGAATCTGGCTAACAACTCCAAAAATGTCTAGATACTACAGATTTAGAGAGCGAAAGAATGGGCCTGTTTCTAATTGTAAAGAAAACGGAATGTATGGTCATCTCAAAGAAATCCTCTAATCCCGAGTGCAATCTAGTTAGCAAAGGCGAAAAAATCAATCAAGTTACAAAATTCAAATATCTAGGCTACCTGATAACATCAGATAGCAGATGCACGAATGAAAGAAGTAAAAGAATAGTTATGGCCAAAGATACATTAAAAAAAAATGAAATCAATACTGGCAAACAGAAATTGTAAGTATGCAACAACAACAAAAAAAAAAATAAGGGTAATAGAAACATAATGTATGGTCAGCATTTTTGTAAGGTAGTGAGTGTTGGACAATAAGCAAGGAAATAGAGAAAAAACTAGAACAGTAGAGATGTAGTTTACGTCATGTCGATGAGCTATGACGCAGTTACGGGTTTGCTGCCTCTGATCTGCCTTTATTTCGTTGACGGGTGTGAGACATAATACGCTTG
>BLXT01006579.1:140755-162208 GCA_019648995.1 Plakobranchus ocellatus | reverse complement strand
GAGTTGACATGCAAGTTTTTGCATAAATCCAATTGTGTATTATTAACGGCCAACGAAAAGGCCCTTGTGCCTATTTTGTAACCCTTATAAAATAAATACCAATCTCTCTCTCGGCCCTCTCTTTGTGCCTGATTTACTTTTCAATATTATTGTCTTTCGTGTTTTTTCATTATGGGTGTTAAATTTTACTTGGTGTCAAATGTGACGGCGGTGAGGGAATGATAAGTTATAATGTGTACTGCCTGTTTTATCTGTAGCTCAGTGTCAAAAACTTTGACCCCAGCCCCACCATACCCCCGTCCCCTTCCTTTATCGTTTTTTCCATCCTTTTTCTGACGGCTTTACAGCTTGCCTACTTTACTTTGTAAGTGTCAGTTGAATATTTTGAGTTCTTTGAGAGCTCGGGTTGGTTTTCATGGTATTAAATAATCTGTGACTGAGAACTAAATAGGCAAAGATAACCTTGAATCGTTCTGTGTTGATCGATTGTGAGAAATCAGAATAGCGAATTTACTGTTTTCTCATCTCTCCTCTCAAACTTCGTTAACTAGATCTATAAACACAAAAAAGTATGGTTTGGAAGAAAAAACAAATGGATCTAATCAGTTCGTTGCGGATGAGTCAAACCACTTTAGAACGGAACAGCGATTATTTATGCGCTGTTAACTACACAGTAAACAGTACAGCGGCTGGTGCATAACTGCTGTTTGTCGGCTTCAATACCAGATTAATGGCCGCCGCTGGCGGGACACGCGATAACCAGCCCTCGCAGGCTGCGCCAACAGAGGTTGTTCCTTCTATCTTTTTATAGCTCAGTGATGCTATCCTATTAAGGCGATTTTTAAGGTGCACCAGATCTTTATCATTTATTTATATGTGAATGTTTGATATAAAAACCTGTTCAAGGCGACGAATTAATTAAAACTTGCAAAAGACTACTTGCTCATACAATATCTTGACATTCCTCTTTAGTGTGACCATAAAATACAGTTGCATTTGGTTTAGCGACCAGTCTCTCGGCGTCGACTCCTGTTGCTCTTCGTTCATGAACATCTGAGTCACCAATCTTAGCCTGATATTCTCAAGGATAGATATAGTACCTGTATTTAAAATTAAAAGAAAGTGACAGAAGATTCTGATTTACTAAAGAAATTTATTTTTCAATGATTGCTGCTTGGGGTGAGATTTCCAATCCCAACTGCATGACAACAATTGGGTCACGTCATAGCACTGGGACCCTGTGAGCGAGTGATGGCACTCACTTAGATTGGACTGCAACTATAGCGGAATGGCATCACTCGATGAGGTCCCTTTAATGAAGCCGGTCTCATAAGGTTAATCGTATGTCCCGAAAGTAAGTACACAATCAGTGCCACGCCTAAGAAGAAAGCCTGTGAAGAATAAAGAAATTAAATTTCATCACCGTAAATTGAAGAGAAAAGAGGAAGGGACGCCGTAGAAGAGGATGATCGAAAGACATAGAAGAACGGATTGGAACTGGTGTGACGCAGGCCGGAATTCTAGCGTCCAACAGAAGTGACTTTTGAAAAACAGCGAGGGAGGCAACGGCCACACTGGATTCGCCATGATGATGTTGAAGTTTACTGTTTTGCTTCTCTTCAGTTCGTCACATTTCATAGAACATTTTTTATTCATTCTCTGCAATTTGATAAGGTTAAATCAATCCATGGATAATTCGATAAAATATTTCATGTTTTCTCCATTCGAAAATCAGATAATATGTGGTCTGTATTGAACTATCTTCATTTACAAAATAGAAATATGTAACTATATTCCCTTACATATAACGCACGCATTAAATCATTACACGTGATTTTTATTCTGCCTCACATGAATTGTCATCTCATCAATTCAGACATTGCTTTTTTCTCTCACCGACCTAGCTAAGCCAGCATGAGTATCCTTTCATTGATCTGCACTACTGTTTCTTGTTTTATTTCAATATACAATAATATATCAAAATAAAAACAAAACAAAACACGTCTTTTTATTCTCAAGCGAAATACTAGGCAGGGATGTTTGAGATAAATAGAAATCGATCAAACCGCCCTTATCTCCTTCATTTAAAAAATATTACCCCTAGGACGAACCAGAAGATTGGGTCCCTGTGATCATGGATGGGCGGAAAATAAGATGACTGAAACCTGCACCAAGGTATTTCATCCAAAAAACTCCAAGCCAAGTACCTGGTATAAGGCCAGATCTACGTGCAAAAATCTTGGTGCAGATCTTGTGGTCATACACGATGTAAATATGACACAGTTCCTGAGGGGTGAGTGAGCAATTAATAGATAGCTTTAGTTCATTTGAATCTAAAAACTGCCATTCTTTCACTTGGGAACAATAAGTCATGCGTCCTTTCTTTTTTTTTTTTTTTACAATTTGATGTTTGCTTGTAATTCATAGTCCTAGTTTTCGATCATTTTTATGATGGCGCAGTAAATTTCGATGCTAGGTCTCCATCAGTCAGATATGGTGGAATGTGGTATAGTTAGAATGAGGTAATGATTAGTTTTAATACTTTTATGTATCAGTGCAGATTTTGTTTGCGAACAAAGCAAAGAACCGAAACTCACTGTCCCATCACAACTCGCCCATATCATTGATTGGATGAAGTTGATTTTTGAAGTAGGATCCGAGACTCCCTTTCCAAGGGAGTGATTGCAATCAATAATTTTTGCGTCTCTTAGATAATGTTAAGTTATAGCAGCAAAGACAGGCACATCCCTTGAATCAGAACTGTTTGGCAGTGCTCGTGAGGTGAGTGATAGCGGGTGTGTGAGGTGAGCTTGGTAATGTTCCCTCGTTCACGATGATAGATGAGTTTGAGAACATGTCATCAACTTATTGGAGTGCTAAACTGATGACTCTCTTCAACCACAGGCAACAACATCAGATTTTACGTTGTTGTAACGTCATAGACAACATGTTCATTCTGCAATTCCTACATTTAAAATGTTTTATCAATTGTAGAACATAAAATTGCTACAAACAGGATCCAGCTCTAAGCTTTATCTCTCACTGACAAAGCTCTTGTCATTATATATGAGGCTGCGCATTCCCTTTTGGTTAGAATCCAGATATGGGCCTTTGATGTAAGAGAAAGGTTGCACTGGTAAAAAAATGGAGTAATAATAGTTTTGTTTGAATAAACGGGTAGTTTACATGGAATTCACAAAAATATGCACATCGAAACATAAGTAGAATTAATACATACTCTTTAATTTTCTTATTTCTTCTGTACACAGAGTACACAGAGTAGTGATAATATCAAATAATATTAGCACATGGCATGGCAATATTATCTGTAGCAAATAACAAACTATATGAATGGAGATAAAAGAAAGAGTACTTTCCATAATTATAATCGTTATTATAAGGCAATGATAAGCTATTACTTTTATTACATAAAAGCACCATGCAACTAATCACGCAGTATGCAAAATTAACATAGCTCTTTTCGGATCGGACCCTTTGCTTATATGCAATCATTCCATTCTTGAAATTATATAAATAGATGAGAAAATATAATGATATCTGAATAATATGCCCATGACCAAAGACAACCCACCCACCCCCTTCCAATTTTTTTCGCATGTTGAGCTATTTATTTCTTTACAATTCTAGAAATATAGATCTGAAAACATCTAGAATTCTTAGATTTAATTTCGAGATCTTTTTAACCGTTCAAAACAACTCAAGGGCTTCACAGAAAATTAAATTAGACAAATCAGTATCAATGAGTCATCCAACGAGCAAGATCAACACTCAGGGAACAATAATAAAATCTAGGATCCAAAGAGTGCATGAGCTAATGAATTACATCCTTACAAAATGACCCAACTGCAAAATACATGAAATCGTTTCAATTTATTCTTCTGCTTCATAAGTTAAAGCTATTATGCATTGATAGCGATCTAGATTGCAGATCGAAAGGTAGTTGGATAGTTAACCTTGAGTCTGCCCAAAGGTGTTGAAGATTGATTTTTTTATACAAGAAAAGCAGGAGCATTCATTAGGTTTTTAGGCTATTTTAAATTTTAGTCTGTTGCACTTGCTTGCGTGATGCAAAAGCATTAATATACTGTACTAGCCAAACCCATCGCTGATTTTTATCACTTCACTTAAAAGATGATATTCTCAAGAAAATGAAAGTTGCGCACCAAACATTTTATACTGTTTATTCCCTTTAGCTTTGACTGGCGGCGGAGAAAGTGCCGAAACATTATTGTTATTATTTTTGTTTCGTCAACTTGATAAGGTTTAAATAGGGTTATAAAATGTCGTTTTAAAATTCCGTAAAACAACTTTGGGATTTTAAAATATGCCCATATAAAACGGCATGATTTAGAGTAACATATTTATATTTTTGTAGATTGTATTGAAGCTCCACAAAAATTTGTATAGGCATTACACGTTTGAGCTTAGCTCCATTATAAAATACAAGCATGTTTGCCCGTTCAAATGAACGGGAAAGGAAAAGACATTTTTCTGAGCATAATTTACTTGTCTTAGTGTCGCATTAAGTAAATAAAAACCAAGAAATTCTTATTGATGTTAAAAAGTTATATTTTCAGCATATAAATCGAGGTTTGCCTTAAACTATATGCTGAAGAATGTCTTATAACATATCGACTTTCAGCAGATTTCTCTAAACCATAATCTACCGAACGTGGGCATACATACAGTAAACAAAATGCAAAGAACGCTTGAAAAAAAGGGAAAAATTTATAAACCAAAATGGGAACCAAAGAATTAGCCATCTAAAATGTAGCTTTATTCCACTCCCCTCCAGTGTATTTCTTGATTGAGATTGAATGATCACTGCTTTTGTGGCAAGGCAAAAAACCTGACATTCTTTAAAAAATGAAGTGAAAATCCCAGAACAAAAAAAAAAAATAAACCAAACGAAGGTGCTCTGCATACTGCAGCCTTAATAAGGTTTAATTTTTAAACTGAGGATCATTTCATGTAAACTATGAATAGAATTTGCATTCTATCATTTCGAAGGCTTGGGGTCTGCAATAGTTAATTAAAAATTAATCTAGCAACTGCCATGATTCATTCAGTATTCAAGCCCTACGAACTCGAGATGTGATGTCCTTCTATAAGAGCAAAAGTAAACCAAATAAAGTTACTGTTATACGACGCAATCTCATTTCAATTTATCCTTGTCTGAACAGGATCCTGAAGTCTGGAAGTTGATACCTTGACTTGGAGAGAGTTTCAACAATTAAAGATTGACTTTTTTGCATGATTTGACAGAAACCCTTATATACAGTCCAATTTTTCAAAATAGTAGGGCTTGAAGTCTACATAAACAAATTTAAATGTTATTATAAAAATCGCCATGATAATTAAAGTTAGGCCAAAGTAAAAAAAAAAAAAATCACAATTACAGCAATAATGGAACGGAAAGTTTGAAATAAACTTTAGCTATCGAGATACTGATTCTCGACCTAACCAAATATCTTGGCTAGTATTTTAATTTTGCTACTTGGTTTGCAATCATAATCTCAACGTGAATCAACAATTTCAAGATAGGGCCTTCTCTAAATTTCGGTATTGGGCGATATATAATCAGAATCCTGCCACGCAATTTTTAGAAAAACTTGCCAAATTTAGGCGTATGGATCCTAATAAACGAAGGTCTAGATCAGATTTTTGATCCAACAATATCAAGATGATTTAACTTTATCAGGATTAGGCCCAGATCTAGATCTAGGCCTATCAGGATCTGGATCTACATCTAGACTCTAGGTTCCAATAAAATACCAGAATTCTAGATTTTAGATCAAAATTGGATTTTGATCTATGATTCCGATGAAACAGTCACTAAAGATCTAATCTAGAATCTAGAATCTAGATCTAAATTTAGACTCTAGGCTAGGCAGAATCTCCATCTAGGCCTACCCAACCTCGATTCGATTTAACCAAACTCACAGATTTTTTTGATGCTATGCTTTAGGACAGGCTTAGATCTAATCTAGATCTAGATCTAGATCTATAGATATTATACTATTGAATCGATACCTGGAGCTGCGTTCATTACGCTTCATTTAATCGTTCAGTAGGAACATGGAGTGCCCATATATGTTTACCGTTGCATTTGGTCCACTTTTTAGAACGGCCTGGGACAATTGTCCTAACTATTGAACACAGCTCCGTATGGATATGCCAACGACTACAAAAGTTTTTAAAAAACACAGATCTAAGCGTATGTTGGATCGAAAGGGGCGAGCGGCGAAATAAAAATGTTTTTGTTTTCACGGCAAAACAGTATCAAACTCGGTAAAAGCAAAGGCGCCACACGCTAGATAAAAAATTAAAGAATTGTTTGTCGAAAACCGCGTGTCAATCGGTGCTGGCATTAAAAAGTTAAAAAGCATTTCGCTTTTAACCCACCAGCCACCACAAATAGTTGATGAATTTTAAATTTGTTATCTATTACATCATTTTTTCTGATTTTATAGAAATAAAACTAAAATCAGATACATTTGGAATGAGACGCACAGTTTTTATTTAGAGTAACCGAAAACAATATAGGACAGAGTGTCTTAGTCCAGGCAATTTGTAAAACAGGTGTGGAGTAGATGGCACAAGGTCTATGTATAGGCATCGAAACTGGAAGTCCTGAGAGGAGTGGAGGGTGTAAGAGCATTATGCATTGCCTTTGTTTAACTGATCAAGCTGTAAACTAAATTGGAACGGTGACTGGCTTTTTTTGCTGCAATTTCATTTTGAAGCATTAACTTTGTAGTTATTAGATATTTATTGAAAATTTTAGCCTTATCATTTTTTCCTTTATTAACAAAACCATGTCAACTAAAAGTTTATTTGCTTTACAAATAAATGATGTTACCTTACTTATTTATATTCAAGGAGCATTATCTCTAAGAGTTAACTAGCTACTGCAATTAACCACGAGTTTTACACCAGCAACTAAGAGTAATAAATAAATAGATGTATAAATAAGTAAATAAATAAAGAAAAAACAACAAAAAAAAAAGAAATAAATTAATATATGAATAAACAAACAAATAAATAAATGATTCAAAGATTATTGTTAACCATTCATTTAGCGTTTTCTTTTTGGTTTTTAAAACAGCTCAAATTAGGCCTCATAGAAATGTTGCTTTTTGGATTGGACTGCAAAAATTTGCTCCATTTACCTGGGGCTGGATCACTGAAAAAATTAAGGTTTGAACGATTTTGATACCGTTTCTCCTATAGAATTAAGCGGCAAGTTAGCAAATGTCCAACATTGATTCTTGGAGAACGGATGTAAAAAGCAATGAGAATCTTCTCTGTGACGATCAACGCTATAGAATGAAATTTTTTTTTTTTTAACTTTAATATGGACTGATTTGGGATACGTAATCAATGTAGTCGCATAAAATGTGGTTTCGAGCCTTGCAACCATCCTGAGCTTGAGAAATTTTTCTGATAAACCCAGAAAGCTTACTATGAATCAATTTGGTGATTGCCTTTTGCCATGGGCAAATAAAAAGCAGTATCGTCTATAGTCTTAACACTGACGAAACTGCTCTTGACGTGACTCGAGAGCTTTGCTTTATAGCATCCGTCATCAGCTTTCGATTCTGTGTGGCTGAACTTGTTTGCGTGACTTTGTCTTTCGTCATCCATGAAGTCATGTCCTTCCTTTCTGTCTCTTGTCTTCTACCTTTCCGGGTTTTTTGTTGCTGCTTTAGTTGCTTTAGTTGGTCGTTCAAAGCCTTCTCTTCTCATAACGTAACCTAAAAGCCTAGAAAATTGGCTTGATATTTTCTTGACTAATGACTACTTTCTGATTATCTTACGACTACCATATTCAGTTCCTTGCCATTCACGAAGTTCGTAGCATCCGTCTTTAATAACTTTATCTCAACTGCCTCGTTTTTCGTTTGAACTTGCTGGGTTATTGTCACAATTACACACATAAAAATGGATTCTTTGCAACATTGGAAGTGTTCTGTATCTTGTTTTAACCAATAGTTTATTTTTGCTCAAGAGAGTTTTCATACTTGTTAACACTGATTGGGACTTTTGCAATGTCTTTGGTGTCCTTAGGGATGTATTAAATACTTCTTTATGATTAAATTCATATACTATTTGTAACATAAGCCGTACCATCATGGATGTGCAATCTTTGTAATAAATGGAAAGATGAAGGGCTGTGGAATTGGACAATTTCAATACAATATTGGAATTTCAATAGAATATAAGAAGTTATATAGATAATAAGAAATTCAATGAAATATAAGATTTTCAATAAACTATAACAATTTGAAGAGAATTCAATAAAATATACGAATTTCAAACGATTATAAGAATTTCATTGCACCATAAGAATTCAATGGACCATTAGAATTTCAATTGAATATAAGAATTTCAATATACTTTAAAAATTTGAATAGAATGTTAGAATTTCAATTCTATGTGAGGCATTTGAGTTTCAAATTTCACGTCAAGTGCGGACGCTTGCAGACTCCACCCTTGTATCCTATGTCCTTGGATACCACTGGAATTGTCGCCACTGTTGCATTTATGATATTTGGACTTCCCGTTGCCTGCATTTACCTGTTACATAATCTTTCGCAGTCTACCTGTTCTTGAAGTGTAGAATTTATGTATTGCGTCCCAGTTTGCTGACTTCGTCATCTGCGTTGGTTTGTATCCTGGATTTCTTAACATTAAGTTGTTGTTTTCGTCATTTCATGACTTTTTCTGACATGACATCTCCACGTAACATATGTAAATCTGTTTATTTAAGTTTTGGTACTGCATAATTTTGGACTATACTACGGGCTATAAAGATTGAGCATCTTAATACTGCAGTAACGAACATTTTTTGTCATTCAGTATTCATTCAAAACCTGATAAACAATGAAATCACTTATGAGATTTATGCCACTATGGATTAGTGCAGTATCAATTGACTTATAAGATTAAAATATTAAGATTTTGTCTTATATTGCGCTTTGGTTTATTTTTTAACTGTCCCTCTTTTTGAAGTTATACGTTTGAAAAGATTTTGTCATCACTAGCATTTGGGGTTTTTACATCTTAACCGCAACCATGTACGTATAAAAATCCCACATATCTCTTTTTACTCTCACAACCTTGATAGTCTTATATAACAATATATATACAAATAATTCGATCATTTTTTTCAATGCATTTCTAGATAAATTACACGAATTGGGCAATGAAGATAGGGGAACAACCTTTCAACTGTGGGTCTTTGCTTGGAGAGGGAACGTGGAGGAGCGAAATGTGTAAATACAAAAGATACCATATATGCGAAAAACCAATCAATAAAGGTAAGCATTCGAGAACATGGTACTTGAGTAGTATCAGATATAGAATTAGATGCAATAGTGCTAGCAGTAATCGTAGTAGTAGAAAAAGTGGTGTGGTAGTAGTAGTAGTAGTAGTAGTAGTAGTAGTAGTAGTAGTAGTAGTAGTAGTAGTAGTAGTAGTAGTAGTAGTAGAAATGATAATAGCGACAGCAGCAGCAACAGCAGCAGCAGCAACATCATCATGATTATCATCACTAATATCATCATTATCATCATCATTTTCATTATTTACGACTTACGACAAAATTAAAAAAGTTATTTTCATGATAACCCGAACATTTTTTTTCTATTGGTTTATGCTCTTCCTTCAATCTTCCATCCTGGAAAGTGCGGTTGAGAGTCATCTTCAATATTTTTCGTAGTTTTTAGATTATTTTTTTTTCTTTTTTTTTTAACTGACCCAGTTAAAATACGACGTGAAACTCGCATAGAAGTGAGTATTTTTTTGCCCTAAAGCACGTTTTGGCATTTTGCGTGTTTTTTTTTTTAAATTTTATTCGCTTTTATTATTCTTTTTTAGAAAAAGGGCTGCAAATCGATCAATGCTAGCAGCTATATATATCAAAGCAACTAGTGCAGGGAAGTCATTGCAGGCTCATTCCGAGTATGTGTCCGGCAGTCAAACCTGCTCTCACCCTTTCTCTTCGTGTTCGTAGAACCAATGATGACGAATTCTCTTGAAAACGATGAGGGACAGACAGCAAAAGAAAGAACAAAAATTCTCAGATTTGCAGATGACATAGATGAATTGGCTTGCAAAGAAGGTGAACTATAAAGTTTCGTTACGCGCCTTGAGACTGCTTTACTAAGAACAGCATTGAAAGCAGTGAGGAAAAGATCAAATTCTCGACAAATGAAAACTGTTCATCACAAATGATATCCAAATTAAGGACCAGACGCTTGAAACAGGGAATCATTTAAAGACTTGGAGAAATCGATAAAGGATCAAGAAAAAAAATCCTTTCCTTAGAAAACGAACAATTCCACAGATTGAAAACAATATGGAGAGATCACATCATCACCATGAACTGCAAGATCAAGCTCCCGTTGCATTGGTTTCCTCCATCTTTTCCTACACCTGCGAGACATAGCACGAGTACTTACATCACATGAGAAACGAACAGGGCCACTAAACCATCGAGCAGTGCATCTGCCCTCATCGTAAACCTGTAAACAACAGTCACGTGAAGAAGACAGGACGCTGAAATAGTATGTCTTATAAGAGACAGACGGAAGGAAAAGAGGGTTAATGACACACAAGAGGGACAAACAAATTGTGCTCAGACACGCATGCCCTAAGACACGATCTGCACGAATAGAGAAAACTGGTATCATCTCAACTCGCTCTAGTGGCATCCTGACGACGCGAAGGACAATTACGGGAGGCAGACAAAAACAATTCATATTGAAAAAGAAGATTTTTTTTCCAGAAAGTTAATACAATTAGAATGCTTTCTTAATTGAATAGTTTATGACAAAAAAAATGGTCATTTATGGAAGCAACACGTTACAACAAAACGGGTAATTTCATCACTGAAGCAACAGCTTAAATTAAAAAGGTCAATTTCATATCTCTGTTTGTAGTGAATTTTTTTTGTTGTAAATATAATCTATTACAAGCCCAGGGTATAGATCAAAGCATTTTTTACTGGGATTGGATATCATTTTAGCTTGACATTTTATACCCAGTATCTGCAGTATTAAATCAATGAGAAATAGAAACTATTTCCTTCGGTCACCAATTTCAAATGTCACCAAAGGTTCCTTCTGCACATTTGTTTTGTGAAAGGACTTGTTTTAATTGGAGGATGATAGTAAAAACTTATTGAATTACTATTTATTGATAAAAATAAAGTTTAATTTTCTGTCCTTTTTCCAGACTGTCGTGTCAAAGGGAAAGTTTATAAACATAAAACGCAACATAACTTTACTAAACTATGTGGCAACCCTTTTACCTGTTACTACCGAAGATGGTTACGACAAAATTTTGGTAAACAATATTATTTTGTCGAAAAATTAAATCTAAGCAGTATAATTCTTCGAGAATTGAAAGCTATCTATATTGCGTGTGATGAAAACCTAATTTACATTTTTTTTCTGTTTTTCTGCGCACTAATATTTATTTTTTTTCAGTTATGATTATAAAATAACTTAACACCCTAAATTTATCATTATTTTAATTCCCTTAGAAAACAAGGGCTTGCATTCTTTCATGAAAAACCATGTGTTTTCTTGAAATGAAGATATGGACCTATTCTATCGTAACCCCCTTTTTACAGGTTTGTCTTACATTCATCAACACCATATAGCAATGCTATAATATCATATTGGTGGCTGATGCCTAGGCCTTGTAAATGATATTACTTTGAACGACAGACTATTATCTCAAATAGCTTCTCAATTACTGCATTTTCTATTGCTCTCTTTTGTTTTTAATATCGGGGCATTTTGAGATAGCCCACCTTTCGAAAAATTGTGAAAATTAACCCTAAAAATTAAAAATAAACCCATTCAAAGAGATGATTTTTATCCCTCATGGGACAAGGAAACTGTTTTTTTTTAAAGTATGCAGCAGGCTAACTTCAACGAAACATGAACCATAAAAATTACAAACAGCCCAAATTTATAGTACAATATACTTAGCCCTGTTAAACTAAGATAGATAAACTCAAAAATATTGACATTGCCAAGTTTCCAAACTTCAAGAAACATCACCCTCTGCCTACATCTACCGTTTTGCCCCTAAACCCTCTCCCTTGAAGAAAAAATATTTAACTTAATAGCCCGATAGCCCCATTCTATTTTGTTATTGGTGACGGTTATTGGTACTGTCTGTGGGCCTATGCGTACCTGTCCTGTCCTTTTTTTTTTCTTTTTTTAAAAGATTTGTTCATGAATGTTAGAGTTTAGTTATTGAGGAACCTTCTTATTTTGTTTACAGTGAAAATAAATGCATTGGAGTTAGTGGTCTTTCATTTTCTGATGGCACAAGTGCCACGGTCATGAAGAAGAAAATTTTATCAACACCTTTTTATAGTTTTATTTTTTTGTGTGTGTCTTAAAGCACAGAGAGCTCAGAAACAAGAAGGTAAGCCGTAAGGGACAAATTACAAACTGTTGGGATGCGAGAGGTAAAGGTGCAACGACGTATGTGCAGCATTAAACTATTGCTGCTTAGAATTTGTATATGTATTTACAATTCTCCCTTTTTTTTTGCACTGCTAAATTGATATCTGCACAATTTTTGTCAGGTTCACCGAGTGTCTAAAAAGATAGTATACGAAATTGTAAAAAGAAATGTCTAAAGCTAAAATTCGTTTGACATTTTTAATTATTATGTCTTTTAGATGATTCCATAATAGTTCAATGCTGTGCCTCTAATCCTCATACACGGTTAGCGCCCTTAAGAAATATATTTCTAAAATCTGAAAATTTGATCATTTCTAGAATGCAGTTGGAAAGGCGCGTGTCTAAAACTGAATGACGAAAAAGACGGGAATAAGTGTATTAAAGCCAGGAATAACTTTACAATACTCGTTCCTAAATAAGGTAAGCAGTTCTTTTTCTTACACCAGATTGACTTTATAGGTATGACTTTTGTAATTTTTGTAACTCTAAGTGCCAAACTACTGAGTTGTGCGCAATTAAAATTATTTGATTTTTTAGTGCTCTATCTGGAACAGACTTTGGGCAACAAAGTTCGCCACTCAAATCTGTTCCCACTTAAACTAATAAGCCTATTTTTGCTCACATTTTCAACTGCCTATGAGCTGACCATTTTCAATGAAAAAATTATTCTTTGTCAACCTTTACTGGATGAAGCTTCAATGATTCCTTTGATTGCTGATGCAGTTCGCCCTTTTGTCGACAGAATTGATGTATCTAAAAATTTTAGTTATCTCTGTCTCGTTGTTTTGATTAATGATTTCTCAAGATCAGCCTCTATTACTATGATTCATTCGACTTTGTCACGATCATCATACTTTCATCATCTTATTTCTTCTTAAGGATGGTCGACAGTGTAGATTTTTCCTTTCTTCGGGTTTTTCGCCCCTTTCATCTCGTAATGAACTTTGGCATATTCTGATCACTTTTGTAATTCTTGCTTATTTTACACACACATTAGTTCGTCTTTTTACTCGATGCAGCCAGGGCTGCTTACCATAGATAATCATAGCGTGGATAATTTTATTGTCAAGCTTTTGTTGTGTTCTATTTTTCTCACATTGTAGGTCCATCTTTTTCATTTTTGGCCTCATTACATTATCACGAATGGCTGAGTGATGTTTAATGATGGGTCTAATTTAACGTTGTGTGTGACAATGAGCTCTTATAAATGGACAGAAGAACAGAAATCATCCCAAGACTTGCCAAAAAGGAACAAATATTTATTTATTTGATTCAAGAACAATTTTAGATAAACAGTTTAGTTTCAACAACTCTTTAGACCTACAAGCTCTCAGTGGTTTATCTCTCCACGGTCTCTGCCAGCTTCCTCCAACCATCTCACCATCGTTCCTATATACCCCCCGCCAACAGATTCTATACTAGCTTAGGCTAATTAAGCAATAAAAACAAAAGCCACACATTCTAGAACCTGTAGAAAAAAGAAGGTATATCGAATTATGTCATCAAAGTTAGCTGAAAATATCGACCATCGAACTTCCCCTCATGACACCCAACCACGACGGATATGATCTAGTAACTTCCTTTAAACAAAGTTCCCACTTCTTAAAACTCTAGAATCCCTAGATCTAAAAGGTTAAACAAAGCTAAATCACAGTAGATCAAATCAGCGAAAAATAGATCTAGATCTTATCCAGGCCTATTCAAAATCACGCATTACAAATAAACAAATCCAAAACACAATACAATTCATTCCGAGTGTAGATTTAAATCTAGATCTAGACTCAATTTTTACTCCAATTCAAATATATTTCATTTTGATCTTGTTTGAATCTTTAAATTCAGTTTATACCTTTCTCTCACGCGCTCCTTTCTTCCATCAAATCTAATATTTCTTCATTTACTCATTTCTTATGTCATTTTGCATCCCTTTGGGAGTTTGGCCTCTACGACTTTGTCTAGTATGTTTTCCATCTCTGACAAAATGTCTTCTAGCTTTGAAATGGTACATGCTCTATTTTAGATTTCGCACAGCTACAGTAATTTGTGACCCTTAAATTTTAAGCAAATTTTAAAGGTCTATTTGGGATGTAGGATCTGTCTCGTCTTTTCATTTTCTTAAGTTTTGTCTTAAATTTATAATGTTTAAACTTTTGTTGGCCCTGGCAAAGATTTAGAGTTTTTAATGGCATCACTGAATCGTTCCTAAATCAAAGAAGATTTTAATACCATGTAATTGGGTCGGGGATGTCACTGTTTTGACATTAAAGAATTCGCTTTTTCCTGCGTGTATTTTTTTTCTCCCTGTTCCACTTGCCACAACAGCTTTCACTTTTTCACCTCCGATCTTTGCATTGAAGTTTCATATTATTATCGTAATATCATAAGATTTCAGATAATCTTTTGCTCGTCCTATTTCTTCACAGAAAATTTCTATCTTTTCACCTTCACTTTCGATGTAGGTGCTTATACTTGGATAATTTATGAATAATATTTTTTTTATAGTTTGGCTCTATTATGTACAATACCCGTATCTAAAAGGAGATAGCATCTTGGGTACTTTTCGCTGCCTTTTCATCTAATAAGATTTCAAGGACTGTTTCCTGCATGCCTCCCTATGAATAAATTAAAGTCCTTCTTTGTACTTTTAGTAAGGGTATGCTTGAGATACATTCTTAAATTCGATAAACATTTATCCCTAGAACCTAATGGTTTGTTTGAAATAGTCACAAATGGCATACGATGTTAGCTTTATATTATACTCATGAAAATCATCACACTAAATCAGCATAAAGTTTTATCGAATTCTGCAATGCGAATTTGTTAAAACATCTTCTTCATTTGACACTCAGAAAACTATAAATTTGCAACGATTTCATCGCATATTGTCCTTTTTTTGTGTAAAGTAAAGTGGGTCCCACGCTTAGTCCAAGCATCGGGGAACCAGAAGTAGGGTCCTGATTGTTCTTGGCATGTGGCATTATGAGGTAGTTTACCATTGCTTTCCTCCACGCCTTTACTTTCGCCGGGTCTTAAGAGACCTAGCTACCCATTTAATGCTGGAGGACGCAGAGGAGCAATGGGAAATTGACTTAGCCCGGACTGGGATTCGAAACTCAGACCTCCGACTTGGTAGCCAACTGCCCTACCAGATGAGCCACCGCTCCACTCTTTTTTTTTGTGTAAATACTCCAAACCCTAAATGCAAGTTTAAATTCCAATTGCAGAAATGCATTAAGGGTGCAATCCTCACATATACACAAAATTTGTATTGGAGATCGTAAACGTTTACTCATTTGAAACTCATAAAAGGTGTCTGTTTACTATTGGATTGATCACACCATAACTCTACAGCAATTTTTTGTTATATATATATATATATATATATATATATATATATATATACACACACACATACACACTATAAATTAAATATGAGTTGTATTAACTCCAAATTGCCTATTTGCAACAGAGCAGCAATACATGTTATTGTTCCTTAATAAAAGGGGATGTCTATTTTACACACAGGTCGCCTAGACAAAGATGACAACTGTTAAAACAAGACTTGATGTAGCCAACAGGGACGACACTTTCAACTATTTGGTCCATCATGTTTCTGAAAACTTAAGCTTTTGTTTAGTTCCGTGCCGTTGTTTTATGTAACTTTCCACTGAGAATAAAATAAATAGAAAGCAAAATAAACTGAAGTTGTTTTGTTTTGAATGGTTTGTAGACGGTTTGATTACATAATATGAATTTAATTTCCTAACATCAATAATCCTCATAATCATTACTAACTCAGCAAGAACATAAGCGTCCCATTATTTGAAAGTTTGCAGTAATAACGTGCATTTTTAAATGGGAGTTTTTATAGACTTTACTAAAAAAGAAGTTACCTGTGTTTTTGCAAGTATATGATTGGCGACCAGGTTACTTAGCAAACTAATGAGAAAAAAATACTTTTCTCTGGCGGAAAAAGGTAAGGTGATTAGCACATTCTCATTTTTTGCTTTGCTTTTTTCGCGACGTTACATGACAGCATTTTCATGATGCTAGAAAGAATATGTTGCTTCTCACTTCTCTGTCAACATATATATCTGCCCTATATGACATTATAAGGACACGGCTTTAATTTTATCCTTTACTTCATTCAAAGCGTCTCGATTAAAAAAAAAAGATTTGTGTCATCAATTACTTATTCACGGTTCCCACTTTGCAAACGATATAGCTCTATTACTGGTCATGAATAATAGCGATATGAGATTTTTGAAATATACAAAAAAATTGCAAAAGTGTGATAACCAATAAATATTAACGTAACATAAGCAATAAATTATTATGATGGATGGAAATTCAAAGACCGACGCAACATACTGATTGCTTTTATTTTAGTAGTCACAATATTAATTTTTACATGAAAATTCATAGCCCCCTCTTCACTAGAATACAAATCTCATTGAAAAGACAAAGTAGTTTTCGGACCCAAAAACGAGGTTCAACGTAAAAAACCATAAAACTTAAAACCACCTACGAATGTGACGCAGACAGCGCACTAAAGCACAGACCAACATTTAACTAGATTAAGACATCGAGCACTGGACAGCTTTAATTGGCTTAGACGGGAAAATGCATTAACAAAGGGGGAGCATTTGTTTTAAAAGCGCAACTTATAGCAAGCAACTATGAGGGGTATGATATAACTTTGCCCAGACGAATTGGAACATAAAGGGTAAATCTTTGCCTGCTTTTACAAGCAAATTATAGGGGGGAAAAATAGAGAGCTTAAAATCTTTCTAGCTATAACGACGAATAATATGAAGAAATAGTGGAGAGGGTAAATCACTAGCTATATCATCATCATCAGGTACCTTGTCTGGAACAGACATTGGCGATCATCTTCTTCCACTCATACCTATTCTCTGTTAACCTCATAAAGTTGTTAATGCTACCTTGCCTATTGCCCATGACTTAAGATTTTCAATAAAAGTTATTCTCTGTCTACCTCTACTGCGTTTGCCTTCAATCTTTCCAGTGATTGCTAAGTGTTCTAAACCCTTATGTCGGCAAATATGTCCTAAAACTGTATTTGCCTCTGTCTAATGGTTTTAATTAGTGATCGCTCAAGATTAGCCTCTTTCAGTACTAATTCATTTGACTTTTTTTCTGTCCATGATATCTTCATCACTCCTCTGATAAACCACATCTCTACTGCTTCTAGTTTCTTTTCTATTTCTTTGTTTATTATCCAACACTCACTGCCATACAAAAGTACTGACCATACATATGTTTTAATTACCCTTATTTTGGTTGTCATTCTTATGTTTCTATTTGCCAGTATCGGTTTCTTTTTTTTGGAATGTATCTTTAGCCATGGCTATTCTTTTACTTATTTCACTTGTGCATCTGCCATCTGATGTTATCAGGTAACCTAGATATTTTAATTTTGTAACTTTTGATTTTTTCGCCTTTGCTAACGAGATTGCACTTGGGGTTGGAGGATTTCTTTGAGATGACCATACATTCCGTTTTCTTTACATTCAAAGACAGGCCCATTCTTTCACACTCTAAAACTACAGTATCTAGAAGTTTTTGGAGTTGCTTGCCAGATTCTGCTTTCAAAACTGTATCATCTGCGTGCCTGAGATTATTAAGATTCTCTCCATTAATTTTTAAGCCTGAAATGCCCTCAAGATTCCTTAAGATTATTTCGCTATATACGTTAAAAAGATCAGGAGACATTACACATCCCTGCCTCACACCTCTTTTGATGGGTTTGAAATCACTATGTTCTTCTTCAATTCTTACAGATGCAGTCTGATCCCAGTATAAGTTTCTAATAACTTCCCATCGATGTCTTACGTTGTCAAAAGCTTTAGAATAATCAATGACACAGCGATCTTTTTGCATTTCTATACATCTTTCCATAAGCATCGACAGAGTGAATATTGCATTTCTAGCCCCTTATCAGGCATAAAGCATTAGCTATATATACGAACTATTTGGAGAAATGGTACAGAGGGTATATCTTTGCCAGATTTCAGAGGCAAACTATAGGGAGAAAAAATGCAGAGGTAAAATCTTTGTAGCTAAAGCAACGAACTATATGGAGAAATAGAACAAGGGTAAATATTTTCTAGCTTACAAACAAAATCACAAAGAAAACACAGAGGTGATATCTTTGTTAGCTGCATGACGAAGAACTATTAAGAGAAATAGTTGAGAGGCTAAATATTTGCTAGCTTCTATGGTTAACTGTAAATAGAAATAAAACAGGTAAATTTTTGTCCCCTCATAGAGTGTCACATGTTTCATAATCTAATCTATATGTCGAAGAACTTGCTCTCAGTGTCAAATATTTGACACTGGAATCTACATGCCCAAGAACTTGCCCTCAATGTCCAAACTGGTAATTTCCTACACAAAAAAAATTAAATAAATTGATCTTACCTACCTACGATCCTACGCGGCTGTGTCCATCCACTGCAGGATGTAGCCCCCCGCATCACGTCTCCATTCGTCTCGGTCTCTCGCGTCTCTGCTCCACGTATTTCCCTTCGTCTTCACAATGTCGTCTCGCCATCGCCTTGCTTGTCTTCCTCTTAATCTTTTGCCGTTCCTGGGTTGCCATTCGGTGACTCGTAGGGTCCATCTGTTATCCTTTAATCTAGCCACATGTCCAGCCCATTTCCATTTTTGTTTCGCCACAGTCTACGATGTCTTGTATTTGTGTTCTTTTTCTTATCTCACTGCACTTTACTCGGTCTGTCAGCTTTATTCCTAGTATCTTTCTCTCCATTGCTCTTTGTGCAACTCTTAACTTTTGCGTCGTAGCTTTTGTCAATGACCAAGTTTGGCATCCGTAGGTCATGGTGGGGAGGATACACTGATCATAAACTAGTCTTTTTAGAGAAATGGGCATTTTGTCGTCTAAGAAAATCTCTCTGTTTCTTCCGAAGCAACTCCAACCTGCTCTTATTCTACATGTTACTTCTTCCTTTGTTGTGTCTTTCAGATAGGTTGTTTGTCCCAAATATTTGTAGCTTTCGACCTTCTCAATTTTTTCCTTGTCTGTGGTGATGTCTTTGTTGCTTTCAAAATTATTCATGTATTTCGTTTTTCCTTTGTGCATTTTAAGCCCTGATTCTAGACTGATGTTGTTCAGCACATTCAGTTGTTCCTCCATGTTCTCTACTTTTTCTGTGACAAGTGCAACGTCGTCAGCAAATCTGAGATTCGTAAGTGTTTCGCCGTCGACATTTAACCCGTATTTCAGGTCTGCTTTCCGGAATATCATCTCGATGGCCGCTGTGAACAGTTTCGGAGAAATCGGATCCCCTTGCCTCTATGTATAGGACATGGTTCTGACTCCAGATTGTCAATATGAACTCTTGCGGAAGCATTTCGGTAGATGTTTTCAAGGATGGTGACATACGTTTCATTGATGTTGATTTTTCGTAATGCATCAAAGATGGCAAAATGTTCTACGGAGTCAAATGCTTTTTCGTAGTCAATAAAACCAACGCAAAGTGGAAGGTTGTACTCGTTGGACTTCTCTATGACCTGGTTTAAGGTGTAAATATGGTCGGTGGTTGAGTATCCTTTTCTGAACCCTGCTTGGTCTCTGGGTTGGTTTTCGTCGAAAATTCTTTCCATCCTTTTTTGTAGGAGTCGTGTGAAGAGCTTGTAACTATGCGAGAACAGGCTGATTGGTCTGTAGTTCTTTATGTCGCCAGAATCTCCTTTCTTGTAGATAATAATTATTTTTGCTTTTTCCCAACAGGCCGGAATTTTGCGTGATTTTAAAATTTCATTAAAATAACTTGTTAAATATTTTAAAACTGGTTCGTCTCCGAGTAAAAGTATGTCACTGGTGATGTCGTCTGGGCCGGGGGCTTTTTTCTTGCTCATGGCTAGTAAGCAGCTCTTGACTTCGTTAGTGGTGAATGGTGGTACTTTATCACTATCAGGACTTTCATTTTCACAATTTGTCGGTGTTGGTAGAGTGCTTTCATAGAGCGTTTCATAGAAACTTTTACAAATTTCGAGTATTTCTTCTCTGTCTGTTGTTTTATGTCCATCGTTGTCCTTCATACATGAAATTTTCTTTTTGCTTTTATATTTATGTGTTTCCTTGGGGCCTTTCCTTTGTTGTAGTATACTTATGACAAAGTCTTTTCTTTTTCTTCTGGCTCTTGCTCTTCTTTTCTTCTTGACTGTTTTGTTAACTTCACTGTACTCTACTCTTTCAGCTCTAGTTTTATTGTCCTTCTTTCTCAGTTCTTTTCTTCTCTGTTTCAGTTGTTCAATCACCTTATCTTCGGTATTTACTTCTTCCTCCGTTTTAATGCGTTTTTCTGAAACCCTCGGCAGCAGTTTTTGTGATAGATTCATTTAAAATTTCGATGCTTGGTGTTTCGTTGGCCAGAACTTCAAATCTATTTTGTAATTCTAGAAGAAATATTGGTGCTACTTTCTCTAATTTTCTCACGTCTATTCTGGGTGGTTTCTTTCTCTTTATTCTCTCGAGTCTTTCCAATCTCTTATTGATGCAGATTCTACTTCGCACCATTCGATGGTCACTTCCTATGTCCACTTTTGTAATAATTTCTGTATTCTGAGCCATGGACTTATCTGTTGTCAAAATAAAGTCAATTTGGTTTTTGTAGCGGCCTCCCGGAGATTCCCATGTCCAGTAGCGAGATGTTGGTTTCTGGTAAAAAGAATTAGAAATAAGAGGGATGTCCGAAAAGAAACAGGAAAAGGGGCATAACTCAAAGATTTTTGATCAGATAAATTTAAAACTCACACAGATTGAAGTTTACTCTTCCACTACTTCTCAACGTAATCCCCGTGGAGATCAATGCATTTTTGCTAGCGTGACAGCAGCGAATTGATACCCACTCGAAAGAAATCAACGTCAAGATTATCAAACCAATTCCTCAAT
>BLXT01006579.1:107423-117950 GCA_019648995.1 Plakobranchus ocellatus | reverse complement strand
TTTTTCAGATAAAGAGAAAGAGAGATAGGGAAAGAGAGAGTGAGAGAGTGTGGGAGAGAGAGAGAGAGTGAGAGAGAGAGAGAGAGTGAGAGAGAGAGAGGTGTCGACCAAAGGAGAGAGAGACCGAGAAAGCGATCATTCTAGATTCTCCCTCCTCAATCATAAAGTATAATTCTTACTATATAGATGCTTTATTTGAGTTCGCATGTGAGTGTATATTCATTGATATACATTTTGTAAGTATTTGTATTGATATTCTATATACGTCTTAATGCATAATTGTATAATTATGTATATGTATATGTACATATTTATTAATATGTGTACATTACGTCTATGTAGAATGAATGTGTATACATATAATATGTATATATATATATATATATATATATATGCATATATATATGTATATATATATATATATATATATATATATAATATTCCTTTTTTTTCACACCTTCTAATAATACTCTCTTTTTAGGGGTTTTTTCATTTTACATTACGCATTTTCAACGTTTAGATTATATTTTATGTCTTGCTCGTTTCCTTAGTACGTTTCTATGGTAGATTATTTGTGTTAGTCATTTTTTTTCTGATAAAGCCTTTTATGGCGAAACGCTTTTACGTATACTCTGTGTTGTTTCATTTGTTTTTATAAGTTTGAGTTGGTGGTTGTTTTCTTTTACAATATATATATAAGAAAGAAAGAGAGAGAGAGAGAGAGAGAGAGAGAGAGAGAGAGAGAGAGAGAGAGAGAGAGAGAAAGAGTGAGATATTTATGGATAAGTCACATTATAATAATTCACACAATATAGTTCATACTAGATACATAATTTAATTGCGTGTATATGTTGGTGTATATGTATGTTCACATATAATTATCTGTATATGTGTGTATT
This sequence comes from Plakobranchus ocellatus, assembly GCA_019648995.1. NCBI lineage: Eukaryota > Metazoa > Mollusca > Gastropoda > Plakobranchidae > Plakobranchus > Plakobranchus ocellatus. Next base: position 117,051 of record BLXT01006579.1, on the reverse strand, counting down.
TATATGCGTATATGTATCTGTGTATGTATGTGTATATGTGCAGATATAAATATTTGTTTACGCACGGATATATTTTTCCACACCCTGAAAGAATGCTTTTCAGTAGAGATTTTTTTTTTCATTTGTGATAGCGATATTTAAACCTTAAGCTTATATTTTATGTCATAATTCTTTGCTTGGCGAGTACCCAAGACATTTTATTTGTGATCGTCTTTTTTTACTTGGCAAAGCTTAAAAGACGAAACGTTACTATGCATATTGTGTGTTGTTCAATTTTTTCTTATAGGTTTGAGTTGGTGGGTGTATTCTTTTATTTTATTTAATTTCCTTCAACCACCATTGCATCCTCAGGATCCTTAAAGTTATATATATGTTCCTAGGAGTGCGGTATTTGTATATATGTATTTTTTTTACTGTAACCTTACTTCTTAACTTTTTTATAGCTATAATATATGTATGTAAAAAATCTTGTCATCATTTTACTTTGTGCATGGATGACAAGAATTAATCATGGATCCAACTACACTTTAATCAAGCCTGAGAGGTTCATAACCGTATCAGATAAAGAGACTACGTCTTTCCTCTAATGAGTTCTGACGGGCAATGTTTGCCTCTCGAAGGTCTATCCATTAGTTTTTTACTCTTAACACAATGCGCATGCCCGACCATCTCAGGATGCGTTCTTTCAGGCATAGTTATCGTAATGCTGTATGAGGCAATCATCATCCTCATCGACATCCTTATTATCATGGTTACTAGTAAGCAAGCGAGAAATAAGATGTAATGGTAAGCATAAATTGGACTGTAGGGGCTGAGAAACAAAGAAACAAGCACAGTAGTATGGGAATATTTATGCGACCCAATAAAGGCGATTTTTAAGAAACACCAGATCTTTGTCATTTATTAGTACGTGAACTTTTGATATAAAATCTGTTCAAGGCGACGAATTATTTTAAACTTGCATACGACTACTTGCTCATACAATATCTTGACAATCATCTTTAGTGTGATGATAAAATAGAGTTCCATATCGTTTAGCGACCAGTCTCTCGGCGTCGACTCCTGTTGCTCTTCGTTAATGAAAATCTGTGTCACCAATCTTGGCCTGATGATTCCAGGGATAGATAAAGGATCTGTTATTTGAAATTTAAATAAAAGTAACAGGATTTACTAATGAAAGTTATTCCTCAATGATTGCGACCTGGGGTGAGGTCTCCAAACCCAACTGCATAACAACAATAGCGTCATAGCACTGGTGCCCTGTGAGCGAGTGATGCCATTCACTTAGATTGGACTGCAACTATAGCCTGAATAACATCACTCGATGTGGTGCCTTTAATGAAGCCGGTCTCACAAGGTTAATCATATGTTCCGAAAATACACAATCAGTCCTACGTCTAAGAAGAAAGAAAGCCTGTAAAGAAAAAAGAAACGAAATTTCATAACCGAAAGTTCCTTACTGAAACTGGCGAACAAAATAAAATCTTTTAAAAGACTGTTTGGTTTTTTGGAGATGTAAAAATGCAATAGCAAAATTTTTTTAAAGAGGGCATATTTGAAGGTAAAAGAGGAAGTGACACCTTAGAAAAAGATGGTCGAAAAACATAGACGAATGGCAAAGAACTAGACACATTTCATAGAACATTTTTTTAAAAAATCTGTACAATTTGATAAGATTAAATCAGTCTTTGTAATAAAAGCCTTGAATATCTGGATAAATAGTTCATCTTTTCTCCAAAATTAGATTATGTGTGGCCTACACAGAACTACCTCCATTACAAAATAGAAATATGTAACTATATTCCTTTACATATAACGCACGCATTAAATCATTACACGTGATTTTTATTCTGCCTCACATGAATTGTCATCTCATCAATTCAGACATTGCTTTTTTCTCTCACTGACCTAGCTAAGCCAGCATGAGTATCCTTTCATTGATCTGCACTACTGTTTCTTGTTTTATTTCAATATACAATAATATATCAAAATAAAAAAAAAACAAAACACGTCTACCTTTTTTCAAACAAAATTCCAGGCAGGGATGTTTGAGATAAATTGAAAACGATCAAACCGCCCTTTCTACTTAATAAAAAAAAAAATATATTACCTTCAGGACAAGCCAGTATGAGTCGCTGTGATCATGATTGGAGGGAAAATTTCGTCACTAAAACCTGCATCAAGGTATTTCATCGACTAAACTCCGTGCGAAAGAACTGGCATCAGGCTAGATCTGAGTGCCAACGATATGGTGGAGATCTTGTGACCATACTCAATGAAAATATGACACTGTTCCTGCATTGTGAGTGAGCAACTAATTGATAGGTTTAGTTCATTTGAATCTAAAAACTGCCAGTCTTTAACACATGGGTACAATACGTCTGGCGTCCTTCTATGCAATTTGATGTTTTTTTGTAACTCATAGGCCCTAGTTTTCGATTCTTTATTTATGATGGCACAGTAAATTACCATGCTGGGTCATCCATCAGTCTAATGTAGTGGAATGTGATCAGGGAGAATGAGATAATGATTAGTTTAAATACTTTTATATATCAGTGCAGATTTTGTTTTCGATCAAAGCAAAGATCTGAAACTCTCTGTCCCATCGCAACTCGCTTATGTCATTGATTGGCTGAAATTCATTTTTGAAGAAGGGTCCGATACTCCCATTCCAAGGGAGTGATTGCAATCAATAATTTTGCGTCTCTTCGATCATGTTAAGCTACAGCAGCAAAGACAGGCACATCCCTTGAATCAGAACTGTTTGGCCGTGTTCGTAAGGTGCGTGATAGCGGGTGTGTGATTGGTAATGTTCCCTCGTTCACGATGATAGATGAGTTTGAGAACATATCATCAACTAATTGGACTGCTTAACTGATGGCTCTCTTCAATCACAGGCACAACATCAGAGATTTACGTTGTTCTAACATCATAGCAAATATATCGTCGCCGTCGTAGAACACTATCGTAAGCGATATTTTTAAAACTTCACATGAAAAGAAAAAAACATATTAACACACACGTTTTCCAACCTATCCCACCAATATTTCATAGGAAGTCTTTACTTACCCTGTGCATAAGCTGTTCTAATTAATTTGAGAAAATTATGGGATGTTTGTATCTTATTGCTCTTACAATAGTCGATACATGCGTAATCGTCAGATAACAATATCGTACAAGCACTACAATGTTGTTCCTTGACAGATTTCATAGTGACGAAAGTCGTATGTGCTGTTACTTCAGTGTTCTCTGCTTACAATTTTCGTTAATGCATTCTTTGTTCTTTTTTTGTAGTATTGTAAGTGGCAGTATTGAGCAGTGGAGGTTTGATTTTGGTAAGGTTTTAAGAACCTTATTTTTTTTCCTCTAAAGATTTACTGATAACGTTAAGTTTTATTGTCCATAAAGTTTAAACATTCGTATAGAAATTATGGGACAACAGTGTTCAGTTATGTATCGGAAGTGAATATGTGAGATACACGATACATAGGAGTTTTTCCAGACTTTTTTCTGCTTTCCTCTGAGTGCATAGGGCCCAATGCAAATCTTTTTTTTAATGATTTTCATATATTCAAGATAAAGAAAAGATAATATAATCAAGAGCCAATGAAATATTCCCCAAAGTGACGGAAATAAATCTAGTTAGTAAAAATTTACAGTTGCGTCATTTAGTAATTACAAAAACCATAAAAACGGTTTGTATTCGGCCCATAATCCGTAACGTCAATTCTATGTACTTTGAATGCGTGCCAAAACGATTTTTGGATATACATTATTTTATTTTTCAACAGTATTATTTTCTGATGGCTTATCGATAGCGACATTTAGATTTCCTCTGATGGCAGTTCACCCACACCAGCTAGCGCAAGTAGGAAACCGAATTGAAAATTTCGAACTACTTTTTTGCTTTAAATAATCAGTCTTGTTTCGTAATTCCGCTTACTTTTGAGTGAAATTACTTCACGGGAAATCTATCTTTGCACATACGAAGCGTGCACTTAGCAAGCAATGCCGATTTTTAAGAGAAGCATTCCTTGATTTACGAGAAACGCTATTGAGTAACAAAACTTTTCGTTTAATTCTTACCTAAAAGTTTTATTTCCTTATTGAGCTAGCTGTCTGCGTATAGGTTCATGTTTTGTGGATTACATTTAAAATATGGAGATTAAAAAGAATCACAGGGGGAACATCCGAACAAAAGTCCCCTACTCTCTTTATTAATCTCCCTTTTTCTTTCAAATTGGCATCGACGAAAAGTGAAACTCTCTGTTATGGCACCAAGTGTTGCCCCTTCGATATAAAACTATGCAAAATATTGCTTCTTGTAAATAAATCTGAAAAACAAGCGCCAAAATATTTGCCTTTAGTTTTTTAAAATTTCCCAGCAAAATCATAAGTTGAATTGATATTGTTTAATTCCTTTGCTTGACAACTATCAAAGTCATTCATAATCGAATTATGAAAATACTATCAATTATTTTCTGTGAGCAAATATTAATGCAAATCAATATTTATTTTTAAATGAGTGGTTGTAAATTTACAGTGATTGTCAAGTTAGGATAATAATAGTTGACCACAAAATATGCGTGTAAAGAATTTATAGGAAAAACTGTTAGAAGACGAACAGTTTATTTCTTAAGCGCAGTAACTAAAAAAACATGAATAATTTGCAAAAAGAGTTGAAAGCCAGAGTTAACAAACAAGTAGAATAAACTCCAATAAATCTCCATTTAAATATCGGCTAAAATGGAAAAAAAATGGATGCATCAAAATGTCATGGTAGTCTCCTTATAAAAAAAATGTTACCTAACCCGAAAGCATAAGATATATGATTATGTGTCAGGGAAAAACTATTGTTAAGCTGTATTAATGGTAAAGTTCAGTAAAACATTAGAGTTAATGTATATCAAACTATGTAATCCAAAATACTGAATATTGTTTTAATACTTATTATTCTTAGCATTTTTTTCATGCGCAAAATACTATATAATCTTCAATACATGAAGAACTAGGTGTAATTTACACAAAAAAAAACAACAAAAAAAAAAAGAATAGCAAGTTGGGACTACTTAGCAATATTGGTTAGCATTAAAGCCACGCATGCCCTCACGTACGTAACTTATCTTATCCTAGCACCTTATTGAATACTGGTGAACTGCTTTGGCAGGCAAAGTGAAAGCAACTTTGTCATTGCTCTATTCTAAGTTTTTAAAAAAGGCATGATGCAATGGGGGGATTATGTTAGAATCACAAAGTGACTTGAGATCAGCCAATTTTAGACTGTTTATAGGCAGGGGTTTGGAATAAGTTTTCTCGAGAGAAATGGCAGATATATCAAGATCTTGATTTTTCCTTCGAGATCCTTGACCAAAGTGAATGGTTCTTGGTTGTCCTTCATATTCTAGATAGGCATGAAAACTAAGCGGTTCTGACTTTCTAACAGAGTATCTTTTCATGTGCAACCAGTTTATTTTGTCATTGTATGTATAAATGTTATCATATTTGAAGGCATCGGAGATTTTGCTGAATTCAAGGAAGTCATTCATGGACATTTCATGTACAAGGTATTTAGGAGGGACCTTCTTAGCATTCCTAATTGTGGCAGCCCATTGGGGTGTTGTATATGCTTGCAAATGTTTGCTTGCTCTACTGATACATGAGTGCACAGAGTCCCTTTCGTTTTCTGAATGTCCGCGAACAAAGAAATTGTGTTCTATCTTTTCAATGGGACTTGTTTGAACGACATAAGCCAGCATTGCTAAAAAGTTCTTATTTCTATTTTGACCTGAGCAGGAGTAGAGAATAAATAGACTTTTCTTTTACCTTCAGCTGCTTTATTTAACAGATATTTGTACACGCATGAGGCTATCTCATTAGAGCCTCTCTTTGCTTGCCTCTCATTCCAAACAAAGTTCCTTGCTTGTACATCATCAAAGTCAAAAACAGTTAAATTGTAAGTATTCAGTTTTCTTTTATAGTACAGGCATGACTCGTTGCTTTTTGGGGTTGGTAAAACTTCCTCCAAATCGAATGTAGCACCAGCTTCATCATTTGTTTGCCTTACTCGTCTTTTTATTGATTTTTTAGATTGTCTTATTGTGTCAATACCTTTCCTGTGTTGAAGGTATGCCTCTTGGTTAATATTAGGATCTACCTTTATTGCCTGTAGATGTGTACTACAAAAGTCACAAACATCCTTTTTGGGTTTGTGAAAACCTATATTATATTCCGAGTAGAAACTTGTTTTGTACGAGGTCAGGCTCAGTGCATTTGGTCGACCTTCTGCATAAAGCCTGTGCATCATTTGGAGACTGAGGTCGGCCTCGAGGTATCGCCTCTGGGTGCTGTGGCGATAGTAATGAGACTCCACGGTAGGAAAGCTTTCAATGTGAGCTTTCACTGCATCTCTCTCGATTGAGTTCTTGGTAGGTCTCGTGTGATGCCTTTCTCTCACGTCTCCTGATGTGAAGCTAATACCTGACACTTTTTTCTTGATCGCTGTTATCACCCGCGCTTCTGAAATGTTTAAGGTGTCAAGAAAAAATGTCTTACAGACAGCAACGTTGTTTACATCTAATGGCAATGTCCACTCCTTCGACTTCTGCCTTCTGCTACTCGATTTCTCGGCATGGGAGGCTCGCTTAGCCTCAAATTCTGTAACATGAGTCGCCAAAAAGTCCCATTGTCTTTGCGTGTCAGATAATTTCCAAAATCCATGAAAAATACCTTCTCTTTTCTGTTGATTGAAGTTTATGTGACATTTGTACCTGCAACCTCTTCCGCACCCGTCTTCCATCCGCCTTCTCTCAACCTTGTTTCCTCTCTTTCCCACGTATTTTTCTCCTCTGTTCCTTTCCTCTTTTCTCACACTGTCATTCCATTCACATTTTTCTTTTCTTCTTTTTCTTCCTTGAGACTCTCTTTCATCTACCTTAGTGATAGTGATATCGCCAGCATTTTCTCTGCAAGCTGTTTCTGCAGGGATATGTTGCACATAGCTAATGTGACCAGGTTCAGTAGAATCATTCACATTTTTATTGATATATTTATTTTGAGGCTGCGGTTCCGACTGTGCCTCTGTCTCTGCTGTTGCTTGCTCGACACAAACTCAATGTTGTATAATGAAGCGGTGAGGTTGCTTTTTCATTAGCTTCTGTTTTCTGTGGCTCAGGGCGAGTTTTATGCTTTGCAACCCAATTAAGATAAGAGGCCAAAGGCACTGAATCACTATCATATTCTTCCTCATCTGGCGACAATTCTATCTGGTCCTCCTGTTCACAAACTTCGTCTATCATATTGGTAAACTTCATTAGTTCTTCATCATTACTGCTAAAGTCTATTTTGTTTACTAGTCACTACCTCCATCTTGTGATTAACCTAAAATGATAAAAAGTACAGACAAGTCAAATCATCTGATAAAGTAAGGACAATCATTCTCCTAAAATTGTATTATTATGAGTCATATCCGGCAGCCAATAATACTTCGCGCATGTAGCTAGAATTGCCCTCCACTGCCCATAATGTTGGAATTCAAAATTTTGTAAAACACGTCTGTCTATACATACTCTAATGGTATTTTTAATTAGCTTTTCGGATTTGGACGCAAATTATCGCTGTTACACAATTTCATCAACTATGATAGTATTGATCAATAATAGACCCTCTGATTACAGACAAAAGTTACTCAAGATTTCATCGCTAGTTATTTTAAGTTTCTGGGAAGGACATTAATTCATATAGGATTGCATAATGCGTACCAACCTTTGTTTGAAAGCAAAACGTGCATTGAACCCTTTTATTGTTGAGTCAAAAGTGGATTTGCGCGGAAATTGTTTAGAGTAAACAAAGCAGATGGATTATGGGATCAAACCCGCTGAGCTAGTCGAAAGATCGGTAAGAAAAAAGACGTTTTGTACAAAGTAAATTATAATAATACACCGTTTTTGTTATTTTACATTGATGCCAACGAGTGATCGTGATTAATAATATAGTAATGGCAAGACATGTCTAACGTAGGCTGATACTAATTTTTACCCATAAGACTGGGCTTTATATCCTAAAATAAATTGGTATTGAGACAATCTCGAGATGGGTCTAAGCAGATCTATCCTAATTTATATATATAAAAAATATATATATGTATATATGTAAATATATATATTATATTATATAACCCTAGTTTCATACTTAAGATTTGTAGACAAAATCACGATACCATGCAGTAAGCCATATTGAAAAAAAAAACATACTAAGTCATTTTATTGGAAGTTAAAATGCAAATGTCGATGTTGCTCTTTGGTACCCAGTGCTTAATAGCTCCAGATTTTAATAGGCCTGTTTATGAGTAAGCTCTTTAACTAGTTTACATAATTAGTGGTGAGGCCAGAAAGTAGAGACAAAATTATTAAGAACAAAATTATATCACTTTAAAGCGAAACAGGTAAGTCTAATTTGAAATAGTTGTACAAAGTAGATAGAATTGTAACTTTATTGAATATTTCCATACAAACCAAAAATCAGATCTATTGTGGCAGGAGAAAACTGCAGTAGAGACCTTTATTTTAGACGTCTGCATCAATTAGTGTAGGAAATTGGAGTGGTACCAAAACAAGTAATGATTTACTTATATAATCACTCAGAAGCTTTCTGACGCTATGACGTAGGTGACAGCTTTGACACTTGGCGTGGCTTGTTGCATCATGCAACAGTCGCGTAAGTGCACATACGTTAATCGTATTGTAATAAAATCGTCAGGGAAAAACATTGTAAGTGATTGTACATTATTTTTGTCTGACGGTATTCGCAAAAATGTTCATACAATACTTTGAAAAAACTAGAATAGCGTGGCAAATAAGCACCGCATCGTTATAACGACCATCTGGTTGGATTCGGCGTCCTCGAAAACATGGGGATCGATACTAATATGGATATCGAAAAATTTTGCACATACTATAGGGTTCTACGACGGTGACGATGTATATTCTGCAATTCCTACATTTAAAATGTTTTATCAATTGTAGAGCATAAAACTGATGCAAACAGGATCCAGCTCTAAGCTTTATCTCTCACTGACAAAGCTCTTCTTATTTGATATCAGATTGCCCATTCTCTTTTGTTTAGAGTCTAGATCTGGGCCTTTGATGTGAGAGGAAGGTCGCACAGGGCAGAAATTGACATATTGGAGTAATAATTGTTTTTCTTCTATTAAACAGACAGTGTATATGGATTTACAAAAACAGACATATCGAAACATAAGTTGAATTAATACTCGCTAATTTTCTTATTTGTTCTGTTACAGAGCACACCAGAGTAGTGATAATATGAATTAGTATTAGCACATACTATGACATATTATCTGTAGAAAATAACAAGCTGTATAAAGAAGATAAAACAAAGAGCACTTTCCATAATTATGATCGTTATTGTAAGGCAATGATAAAGCTATTATCCTGCTTACATAAAAGCATCATGCAACTAGTCGCGCTGTAAGCAAACTTAACAAACTTCTTTACGGATCAGAATCGTGTTTTCCTGTGCCTGTATCCAATCATTCCATTCTCGAAATCATAAAAATACGTTAGAGAAAAGAATGCAATCTGAATAATCACAATAATATGCCTTTGATTCA
>BLXT01006579.1:38629-48830 GCA_019648995.1 Plakobranchus ocellatus | reverse complement strand
CCCTTTCCCCCTCCAAAAACAAAATAAATCACAGAAAAAAAACACAACATCCTTCAGCACCACAACAAAAAATATCATTATCAGTACCGCTGCAATCACAACAATACTGTTTTTGCCTCTGCTCTGCCGCTTGTGTTAGTAGTCTCAGTGCTGCTGCTTCTGTTATTCTTCACATCTTCCTTCTGATCCTCCTGCACCTCTTGCTCATCTTCCTCTTCCTCCTCTTCGTCCTCATCTTCCTCATCCTCCTGCTTTTCTGATTTTTCCTGCTCCTCTTCTTCCTCCTCTTCCTTCACCTTCTCTTACTCCTCCTCCTTCTCCTCCTTCTCCTCCGCGTCCTCTTCCTTCTCCTTCTCCTTTTTCTTCTCCCCTTTCCTCCTGCTCCTCCTGCTCCTGCTCCTGCTCCTCCTCCTCCTCCTCCTCCTCCTCCTCCTTCTACTTCTACTTCTACTACTACTACTACTACTACTACTACTACTACTACTACTACTACTACTACTACTACTACTACTACTACTACTACTATTTTTTAGAATACGTTGATTCGATGATATTTATAAGGGCGACGGTTATCTAGTTGATGAAGATAATCATGTAAATGATGATGATTACGATAACGATGCATCTATAGATAGTGACAAATTCGTCGGATATTGTAAGATTGAAATGGTGGTACTGATTAAGATGACGATGATGATGATGATGATGATGTTGATGATGATGATGATGATGATGATGATGATGATGATGATGATGATGATGATGATGATGATGATGATGATGATGATGATGATCTCGATGGTGATGATTCAAATTGTTAAATCCAGTCACGAAATGGATGTTGTAATAAAAGGGTTTTTTGCAGCAAGGTTGAAAAACATAAAGTATGTTATAAGGGCTTTATATTTTGTGTTTGAGTTGTACTACTCTTTGATACACTAATATATAATTATACTGTCTTTTGCAATATTTATTTTTCTCATATTTTTTTTTTAACTAAACAAAGGAAGAGCAACACATTTAATATTGCACGTCCCATGGCTGGTTTTGGAAAATTGATCTTGCTTATTCTGATCGCCGAGTTGATCATAGCTGAGAATAGTTTCCACTGTGAGTAAATTTAAATAACTGGAATACTGTGATAAATTGCTCTATATTTTTATTATTTTAAATACGATTCTTACTGATTTTCAGTGCATGACTCGAATGATAGAAACACCCAAAATGACTGTAGATGATCGAATGTCATTACTAAAGATCTAAAGTAATGCTTGTTTGCTTGTTCGAGGAGGGAGAGTCCTTGGTCTCATCTTGAAAGAGTTGTCGTAGGATAATGAAGTTTTGTGGGCCTTAGGCTATTGATTTGGAACACATTTAGCAAATGAAAGAAAATCCAACAGTAATAAGCGTTTTATTAGCTCATCCAATGATATTATCCGCAAAAGTCATTTTCCTTCGCTGAAGTTTTGCCGTGGAGTCTCTTGAGTTTCATTCTCATAGCATGTTCTTAATGCAAGGAAAATCCCTTTGGGACATTTTAAAGAAAATGGCCAAGGCTTATGTTGAAAAATGTCCTTTTTATATTACTGTGACAAACTGCAGGGAAAGTTAGATTTCGGATTGTATCGCTATGGATAAAGATCGTGCAGGGCGCCTACACATTTCGTAACCAAAGAGAACTGATTCTACAAGACCGAAGGATAACTATTCAAGAGAAACTTCGACCGGTGTAATGTTAACTGAAATAATTCTCCACGATGATCTTAACAAGGATAAAAGGCCCGCGTCGTGGGAAACCCTCTTTTTGACATTTGAGTTCTGTAAAACTCTTCTTAAATTTGAATCAATGAAACACATATATTTGGGAAGGTGGTGATTATGAATGAGACATGGATTTGTCATTCTGATCCAGAGAAAAAGGTCCTCCATACAGTAGAAAACCCCTTCTTTTTCCTCACCGAAGAAAGCATAGATAACAGCATCAAGTGTAAAAGTTCATCTTGTCATTCCTCTGCTATAGCGAAAGTAGCATCATGGCCAACTACATGGAAAAAGAAAAAAAAAACCCAGTCAAAAGAGACCCAGGTTTTCTGATAAAATGCAGTTTGAATTAGTGAAAAAAAGCGTGGATAATTCTGTAGCGGGTTTTTCTTAGAAATCTTGTCACAGCCAACGATTTCACTAGATTTTGCTTCCTTGACTTTTGTCTGTTTCGTAATCTTCTGCCACAACGGAGTATCACCAAACCTCGCTCTTTCAGACTTTTGTCTGTTTCCGAATCTTCTGCCACACACAGTGCATTCATTAGACCTTATTTCCTCAGACTTTTTTCTGTTTTGTAATCTTCTGCAACACCAGCACATCCGCCGTACCTTGCTCTCTCAGACTTTTGTCTGTTTCTCAATCGTCTGCGACACCAGCCCATTCATCAGACCTGACTCCTTCAGACTTTTGCCTGTTTTATAATCTTCTGCAACATCCAGCGTATTCATCAGACCTTGCTCTCTCAGACTTTTGTATGTGTCTTAATATTCTGCTATACCCATATATTCATTAGACCTTGCTCTCTCAGACTTTTGTATGTGTCTTAATATTCTGCTATACCCATAAATTCATTAGACCTTGCCTCCTCAGTCTTTTTTGTTTTTTTTTTTTGTTTTGTTTCGCAATCTTCTGCAACAACTGGCGTATCATTAGATCTTAAACGCTCAGACTTACTTCTGTTTCGTAACCTTCAAACAAAAATCACTAAAACGATGTTATTTTTATAACAATGAGGACACAACCGAAGCTGTTGAAGAGCGGTAAGGATCCCATTCTAGGTCATTTTGCTCTCAATAACTGTTAAAGGTAAATTAGAATTGGCAAGAATGTGCTACTCTGCAGGGTGACTGCGTAGAGGAATAAATGTCTTTGTCGGTTCCTTATTCATTCATATTTAAGCGAAAGACTTCTTGATCCGCCGTCGTGAGAACTTTTTATTTACGGGTAATGTATACATTCTTCATCTGTACTTTTTATCTATCTAGGTAAGATAATAATTGTTGCAACAGGAGCCTCCTCTCTCTGTCTCTCTCAGTGCCTCTCCTTTTTAAATCATTTTTTCATGCATTTTCTCTGTTATATCAACTGAGATCACCAATAGATCGGCGAGTCATATCATACAAAATCACAATTTTCTATTTTTAATTACGGCGAAGGCTACCAGTTAATAATACAAATTACAGTAGCCAGTTTTGAGCGTATTAATTGAAAAGATCCAAACGATCATTTACAACCAAAATGATTTATTTTCGCACCGCTTCAATGAGAAAACTGAAAGAAATTTATCTAGCCTGTTCCTTAGTGCAAATCTAAATCTTAACCTTGTTTTTATAGTTTTAGTAATCGCTCTTTTATCTTGAAAAAACACTTGTATGAAACGTTATTACATCTGTAAAATTATCTGATTAAATTCTTTTTAATCTTATTGTTCTTAATGTGGCCGCAGCGATTTTTGTGACGATTCTGTTGCACTGATTATTATTATATGTATTTTTTAAAGATGGCAAATCTGCGACAAGACGCTCTACCTCAGACTGCCAAACATGCTGTAATGATACCTGTCTTCATATGGATTGTCTTAGAGAAGGTAAGTAAATGACTTGGAAAAATATCATACAAAGAAAACTTTTAAGAAAAGGATCTAACTTTGCCCAAACAGCTACAAGTGTAACATTAAAGACAATTACACCCCAACAACTTTAATTGTTGAAGAAATTGTACAAAGACATGTATCGCATCAATGACTTAAGGGGGCGAGTGCTAAAGATCAAAGCACGCTCGATATACTTACTTTTGCCACAATTTATCAAATGAGTGCGTTAAACGCAATAAAAAAAAAGATCAACGATTTCATGAAGCCTAGGCTTACGTTAGAAAATGACCACTTCCAATCTGTGTCTACTCAATGAAGTTGTTCAGCAAAAGCACAAAATGCTTCCCACGTGACAAAAATAAGATTTTTTTTTTCGATTGTCAAAGCTCCAAAGGAGACGATGCAGTCACATTTTTTTCAAAGGACTTTTTTATATTTCTTCATTCTCTATCACAATTTAAGCTCTGCCAGACCATCGTCATCATTCCAATATATTGGGATTTGTGTTTTCCACATTGCCGAAAATATATGACCTAGGATATCATGATCTGATAATGCCCTGCCGTTATTTGATCAATATACTTTTGATCAAGCTATAGGTTTTGCAGAGGATAACTATTTAAGCCCCATAATCACACTTTTCTGCGCCTCATGGCTATTTATACGAGGCTAACGTTTAAGAGAAGCAAACATTATTTAACTTGCCCCTTTCCTAAAAAATAATGGACAAACAGAGGACATAAAATTTAAACAACATCTTGCTAATGTCAACAAGCTGCGAAATATCGTATTTGTTACCATAACGTAAAGATAAAAAACATGAACGGATTTGATAATTCAGATTACTCAAGGGAAATATAAATTTATGCTTGCTAACATTTTATGCATGCAAATTGGCCATGATTTTTTTTTTATGACCTTTGTGATCATTTGATAAATTTTGACGTTTAATAACCTTTTTGTTTTGAGTGGTGTAAAATAAGATTGCGCATTTTTTTATATTCTTTCTCAATTTTTCTTTCAATTTTGCGCTCAATTATAGTGCATATAAACATAATGGACGACGTAATAATTTTTAATGAGTGTCCGACCTTAAAATAACATAATTATATAACCTGTTGCGGCCCTTTTTGCAATACGGTGCTTTAGTCCAACAAGTGATGCTAATTTTTGCTAAGGCATCAGACTTTTCAAAGAAAACCTCACCTTTATATTTAAAGAGGTTAATATTTAATTTTTTATGTTCAAATGTTAAACGCAGTTGCCAAAATTGGTAGTTTTTCGTGAATCTCTATAAACTGAAATTTATGCAACTGTAAATGTTTTTTTAATGTTGACACATTTCACCTGTACTTTTTTTATGTCATGAGTAGTATTTTTTTCTGTTCTTGCTTTTTATTTCTGTGTAGCATCAGCGACTGTGAAGAACATGGACCCTGAAGCCGATCCTTGCACTGACTTTGCTGAATTTGCGTGTGGAAACTTTTATAAGACGGCCATTATACCGCCCGGACAGCCCGTAACATCTGTAATTTATAACATAATAAACCAGATCAACGACGCGATGAAAGGTTGGTGAAATGTGTTGCTATCTGTATTTGACGAAATGGAGGTTGCGTAGGTAACACACACTGAGTACCGCAGACACACATCTTAAATAAGCAGATGAATTTTTTAGCTTAAGAATGCGAAAGGCTCCAAATAAAAAAGTGGAAATCAAAGTCTGCCACACTCAACCTTTCTTTAAAGAACGCGCTTTAAAATAGTGATGTTATTTTTCAGGCATCTAAGACTTTATTTTTTCCTAAATTATTCTTGAAATTGAAAACCTGTGCACTTTTGATACCGCTTTTTCCTTGTCCCTTTCCTGCAATATTTTCGAGCCAGCTCGATTGTCAAATATTAGTTATTGTAAATGCGGCAACATTGATTTTACAATCATAAAGTGATAACGGCAAAGCTATGAGACAGTTTGGTTTGTGATTTGGGTTGGTATTAATTTACTCTATATGGTTCACGCTCTATCCGGTTACAAGAAAGGTACTTACTTTGTGCCGTCTGGGTTGGACCAGTATATTGCAAAATCATGTGTGCGCTTAGAATCAATATAGTTGGATGTCGTTCTAAGCTTTAAATTTACTGTCTATCGAAGTTCAATAGCAATCAGTGCATTGAAAAATGAATGTGAAACACTAATTTAGTGTTGATTTAAAAACTTTTCAAAAATGTTAGGCTTATAGTATTCCAAAAAAGTACACTGTGGTTATTGAATTCTGCAATGACCTGATCAGATTTATAATTCAGTAGAGCTCTAAGATTTCTTTTCTCTAAATAAGTTATCGTCGGCTATACTTAGTTCCGAAATGTACAAATTTTTTAAGACAAGGACAGTCCAATGGGACTTGGCAAGTGAAAGAGCCGCATCATTTTCAACATAGCAATATACACTGAAATAAAGATAATATAGGGTGCTCACAAATTTCTTACCTTCATTCAATTCACAACACTTCCTATCAAGAACAGGCTTTTCAGTTGCATTTAACGTTGTTTTAAAGTCTTCATTCAATATAAACGCATGCACATTAAGTATGTAATCTAGTGATAGGGCAATTTTCGTCCCACTGAAAATTAAGGTCTCCGTTGAAGCTTTATTCACTTTGAATTTTTTTAAATAATTGATTTGTTTTTGTCTAATTTGCAGCGACAAATGCCTTTAAGAAAAAAAATGATATTGGTTTTTTGTTGGTTTTATGTGATGATTATAATAATATGTTCAATTTTGTGTCAATGAGCAAAGTCTATCTGAGAACGTTCCAAGACTATTAGCTAAGGTGATTGTGTTATGCATTATAGATGGCTAACTTGAATTTGTTGCTTGCCTCACTGTGCAGGCATATTTTCAGGTATATGAACAATATTTTTATCAACAAAGAAAATGAAGTGTATATTTACTTGATTAATATCTAAACAAGACAGCAATTGATTCAATTAATCAAAAGCACACTTTAAAATCATCATCAGATTTTTAAAGCCACGTTTTTGAAAGTAGTATTTTAGTTATTTGAAAAATGTTTTTGTTTATCCATTTGCTTTATTTATTATAATAAAAAATAGCAGTTGCCATAAACATATTTCATTGCGTTGTAGAAATTATTGAAGAAGAATCCGAACCGGGAGAATGGGCTTATGTGAAAAACATGAAAAACCTGTACCAGTCATGCATGAATAAAGGTAGGAAAACCTAATTGCTCTCAAGCTAGTAAGTCGATTATGTTTCTCGCTGCTCATAAATGTTTGTCAGCCTCCTTCTATGCACCTTAAAAAAGTATTTAAAAAAACCAATGAAAAAAGCACTGACGGGAAAAATAAGAGGTGTTAGTTCATAGACATAAATATAAGAAAAAAAGCAATATCAGGATGAAGGAAGACTGGGAATGTAGGGCATTCATAATAGGATTATAAAAATGACCTGTCCTCCAATCACAACGGAAATATTGAAAGAGATTAATAGCACTCACTTTTATGAATCAAAAAACTTTACTATATCAAGCACGAACAGAAAACGGTAATATTACAAAGTGAAAATTTGTGGCATACTTCACATTTCATATAAGTCTCAAATTTTTCTGTAAAAAACAGATCGTTCTGGATATAAAAAAAAATTAGACATAATGCTTTTGCCTAATCATTTTGACCAAATGATCGTGTCTGCGTTCTCTTTCATATTGGCTATACAAAATTTGATTACCAATAAAAATAAGAACAGTTTTGGTTTCTTCCTCTGTAGAAAGGGTCGAACAGATCGGAGTCCAGCCGTACCTTAATACGTCGTATGCAAAAGAATGGCCGACATTGATTGGACACCATTGGCCAGGGGAATCAACCTTTGACCTGAACGACGTTATGACCAAATACTTTGCAACCGGTGTTACACACATTTTCTCTTTCTCGGTTAAGCAGGACTTTAAGAATACCTCCAAGCATACACTGAACGTACGTTTTAAAATCTTCAATTTTTTTTTCAAGATTATAGAGTAATTAAAGGTGAGGAGGATGTATATGATAATAAAGTAATAAAAAACATTCTTGATTTTTGGGGGAATCGTACATAACATGAAGTAAAACGCAAAATGGAGCATTTTTTTAAGGTTGAAAACCAATTGCAAATTTTTTTCACAATAGGAACTGAGGAACAATGTATAAAATGATCTTTTTCAAATTGAGGTAGATGCTACTTTTTCTAGCCATGGTTTTAATTTCTTCCAAACAGTTGAACGCTCCAGAATTTACTCTAGCGAGATCCTACTTGATGAAGCCTCGGAATGATTCAGTAGTGATGGCTTACGAGCGCTACCTAAGAGACTTGGCTATTGAACTTGGAGCTGGTCCTACAGAAGCTGCTCAGGACGCCGCAGACGTTGTGGACGCAGAAATTAAGCTAGCGCACGTTTGTATTATTTAAGTAGTTGTTTTTATTTTTTGTACCTTTATCTAAGAAGTTTGAGAGTGGATTATATAAACAGTTTTAATGTTTTGAGTTAAGAATCTTTTGTAGACTTGACAATAAAATTAAAGTTTTAATCAGATGATAGAAAAAGGAATTGCTGTGTGCAATATTAGAACGTTAGTCAAAATTTCTACTTTTGCAGCATTAACGAGAAACGATAAACTACCAATGCTTCCATTATAACAACCAGCTTTGTAATGTCAGGCAGGGAGAAGTGACAAAAAGTCTTCAAAATCATGATAGTTTTTTTTTTTTTTTAATAAAACATGCTCTACCATCTGAAAGCAGAAAGAGAATAAACTTAGATCAAGACTCGGAATAGATTATAATGTGCTTTGGCGTTGTGTATTTGTAATGCATGGTCAGATTTGAGTAGGCCTAGATTAGGCATATTTTTTTAGTTTAATAGCGGTATTTTGGTTTTTGCTTTGTCCACCCTTTTGTATCTAGGGATTGCTAGAAAATCTCGAAGAAGTGGGAACTTCGTTTTTAGGAAGTTAAAAAGTTGTAATCATGGTGGGTGTATCATGTAGGGAAGTTTGATTGGCCAGTATTTTTAGCTAACCTCGATGACAAAATTCGGTAATCTCTTCTTGGTTCTAGAAATACTAGGATGTATAGTTTTTAACTGTATTGTTTAATTAGCCCTTGCTACTATTTTCTACAATCTGTGGACGGTGGGTATATAAGAAAGGTTGTGAGATCGTTGGAGCAAGCTTTCATAGACCGCTGAGAGATAAATCGCTGATGTTTAAAAGCTTATAGATCTAAATAACTGTAGAAATTAAATTGCTGTCCTGAAAATATTCCTTAATCACATTTATAAACCTTTTGTTGAATTTTTGGCAAGACTTGGAGTGATTTCTGTTCTTTAATCTATTTTAAAATAATCCATTGTCACAGGCGGTGCTCAACAAGATCTATAACTAAACAGCACAAAACTGTTCGTGACAAAAGACATTCTCTAAGATGGTCAAAAGCACTCGTTTTCGGTACACATTTCTCGTAGCTGAATTACACATGGTTATCCTTTAGGTGCTCAGAGCGCTGCCGCTCGATCATTTCAGCACTTTTCTAAGACCTTTTGACATTTAAGAATACTCTTATTGTTCATTGCTTTGGTTCCATATTCAGGTAACTGTCTCCACAAATTAGTAGACTTAATTGTCCAAAACAAAGGAAAACTGGGTTTTTGAAAACACTATCAAATCTTTGATACGTCTTCGACACATCATTAAATACACCATTCTGTAAAATGTTATTAATTTACTGGATTGATATTGTTAAAGCTTTTAAGGTAAGACCACATGGCGGAAAATGGAAAACATTAGATGAGGCTTGTCTGAGAACATTATAACTATCTTTACTTCAAGATCGTATTCGCATTTATATCTCTAATGGGCCAGACGTTAAAAGATGAACGACTTACTTCCCGAAAACATTCTGTGTTGTGTGAACACGCTTTGGAATAAGTTTTCCTCCATGTCTGCCACTCCTCTTAGTATCTAAAATAGTTCCTGTAGTATCCATTTCAATGACAATATAAGCCACCGACACTGCTTATAGCACTTTAATATGTCTTACGCTTCATATTACTGCCTATGGTGTATGACCTGTACGTTTTGTTATTTCTAGGCACACTATGGAATGATTCAATGATGTTTTGCATGTTTGCCCATTTCAGATATCGCCTTCAAAAGAGGAGAGACGAAACGATTCAAATTTGTACAATCCTACAACATTGGCAGAGCTTGGCAGAAACCTCTCCTACGTTAGTAATATAGCAAGTTACTGAAAAGTTTCCTCGCTCTTAAAAAGATTTTATTCATATTCTTGAGTTTAATAACTTTTGTTGCTTCTACCTCTTTTCCTCATCTTCATCCTCCTCATCCCTTTATCCTCTTTTTTCTTCTGCCCCCTACCTTTGATTTTCATTGTTATTGTTATAATTATTATTATCAATTCAGTAATTTTGATGATGATGATTATTATTATTATTACCATTATTATTATTATTATTATTATTATTATTATTATTATTATTATTATTATTATTA
>BLXT01006579.1:23072-33323 GCA_019648995.1 Plakobranchus ocellatus | reverse complement strand
ATATTTTCCTGAGGCTGTGTGCCTAGCCAGACTGATGGTCAGGTCTAAGTATTGTGTTTCCTGTGGGGTCGAAGCGGTGGTAAAACGTAATTGAATGCATTAATATTCAATGCTGGAGGCTGTGTGCCTGTGCAGACCCGTGCAGACAGGTCTATGATCTACCATGTACAACTGAATTGGCATTCTTGTGCTTCTAATATTTATTGTCCCTCGCGTAAGGGCGTGTCACCTGTCTGGTGAATGACAGTGTGTCGGAGTCAGAGAAAGTAAGTGGAGAGTTTAAAGGACACGGGTTAGGACTATTCTTACTGTGTAAGTCATGAACTATTGAGCGGGACCCAGATTGTGTCGGGACGTTTCATTGTTTGGACATTTGACTGTTTGTGCCTGGAACTATATACCCTATTCTACAACAAGCTCCGCGGACGGGAGTCATCGCTGGATTGTGTTTGGAAGCGTGTGCTTGTGTGGTTGAACAGTGTGGGGTTTTGTATCTATTAGTTAAATCTGTAGATTTATAACTATTTACTATATCTGTAGATTGTACCTATTAATTATATTTGTGAATTATATCTATGAATTAAATTGGTAAATTATATCTTTAAATTTTATCTAAAGATCCTACCTGTTAACTATATTTATTGATTGTAACAATTCAATCTAAGAAGTAATTTGAGGAGAGTTTCCTCGTGAGTGGATTTAAACGGTTCTACCTTATTTAATTGTATAAGATTTCGTAACGCACTCTGAATAGTTATTGTCGCGCCTGCGTGCGTGTATTTTATATTTGGCTTTCGTATCTATCTGTCTACTTCTTTGTGTGACTACCTACTTCTACATATATTTACATTATTATTATAATATAAGTTTTCTGTCGCCTATTCCCGGTGTTCTGTCTTCTATTTGGTGTGACCTTCTTGTGCAGTCGTTTGTTGTACCCTGTGTGTGTTGTAACCCCCGTCTATTCTAACAGTATGTTTGAAATCACTTGTCATGTATCATAACAGTTTTTAGTGTTTAGGTAGGCTAAAGAATAGAATAAAGTTGGCTTGTTGAAGACGTTATTCTGAGAGAAGGAACATGTGGCATCCTGGTCATCAATGCCAAGTCCAGCTCTGACGCTAAAGGCCTTGTTCCATGTTACGTATATCGAATCCTTATTATGTACGAATTTTACAGGTAAAATACGTACCAGAATAGTGATATCTCTCTATTTCCTATGTAGATGCGATGCGCAATACCTACTTACTACGTAACAGGTACGTCATTTCTGAAATAAAGATTGCGATGCAAATTTTGTGGTGAATACACTTTGATCCTCCTCTTCTACCATATGAGCAATGGCCGTGAGGTTTTTCTTCGGTATGCGACTCGGTATGCTCAATAAAACTGTGCGGTGTGTAGGGCTTTTTCTGTTTTTTTTTTATATCTATCAATCATCAAAAAACCAACACAGATAGCGCTATGTGAGACATTATGTCAGGGAAGGACACTTTTTAAACTACAAATCTTTATAGAAAGATATGTACCTTACACTTACGTTTAAATTACATTTTCCGCTCCGTATCATGGAACAGGACCTTAAGTCAATAGCTTATATCCCTGCAAGACTAAGCGCATCAGTAAAAGCTTACAGAAATAACAAGTTTAATAGGGGCTGAGGTTAAAGATTTGAGAACATTATATCGTGATTAATTTTTTTTTTTTAGGTTCTTTCCATGATTGCTAATATCAAAGCAGAAATTGAGGAGATGCTGCAGAATGCTACATGGATCGGGAACAAAACAAAGGCAGAAGCCCTCGGAAAGGTGAAATTCTACAGTATCTGTATGTACCTGAAATTAATTTAAGCATTGACAACTTAGTGTTATAACTAGCGTTATCTTTAATACTCTTTATGTAATACTCACATTCATTACAGGCTTAAGCCTAATGAAGCAAGTGTATCTTATTTAACTGTTTATATTCTCCATTTGTACGATAGCCAAATCGAATATATTGCTTTTTTGATTCACCACCGCCCATTGGTACTGTTAGAATAGACGGGGGTTACAACAAACACAGGGTACAACAAACGACTGCATAAAAAGGCCACACCAAATAGAAGGCAGAACACCGGGAATAGGCGACAGAAACTTATATTATAATAATAAAGTAACAATATATATAGAAGTAGGTAGTCACATAAAGAAGTAGACAGATAGATACGAGAGCCAAATATAAAATACACGCACGCAGGCGCGACAATAACTATTCAGAGTGCGTCACGTAATCTCATGCAATGAAATAAGTTTAAATCCACTCACGAGGAAACTCTCCTCAAATTACTTCTTAGATAGAATTATTCAATCAATAAATATAGCTAACAGGTAGGATCTTTGGATAAAGTTTACAGATATAATTTATCAATTTAGTTCATAGATATAATCCACAAATATAATTAATAGGACCAATCTACAGATATAATAAATAGTTATAAATCTACAGACTTAACTAATAGATATAAAACCCCACACTGTTCAACCACACAAGCACACGCTTCCAAACACGATCCAGCGACGATTCCCGTCCGCGAAGCCTGTAGTTGAACAGGGTATATAGTTCCTAACACAAACAGTCAAATGTCCAAATAGTGAAGTTCCGACAAAATCTGGGTCCCGCACAACAGTTCATAACTTACACAGTAATAATAGTCCTCACCCGTGTCCTTAAAACTCTTCACACAGTAACAATAGTCCTAACCCGTGTCCTTCAAGCTCTCCACTCACTTTCTCTGACTCCGACACACTGACATTCACCAGACAGGTGGCACGCCCTTACGCGAGGGACAATAAGTACAAGTAGAACGAGATAGAGTGCCAATTCAGTTGTACGTGATGAATTGTAGACCTGTATGTATAGGTCTGCGTAGGCACACAGCATCAAGCATCAGATTCAACAGATTCAATTTCGTTACCACCGTTTCCAGTTGTGAAACATAAATTCTCAGACTTGACCATCAGTCTGGCTAGGCACACAGCCTCAGGAATTAAAATAGCGTAGGTTCCCTCAGGTGGTAGAAGGTTTAAAAACGTAGTCTCCAGTCGACAAATCCGCTACAGTACAGGCCAGGACCGTCCGTGACTGAACAGCTCGAGTGCTAAAATTGGAGTGTCTGACCCAGGCAAAACCCTCCGCTCTGCAGCTCCGTCCGAACCGTCGTCACCGGGCGTGAACTCCAAATCACATCACAAGCACACACCAAACATTCAACCCTACACAGCTAACATGAAAACATGACTACATTAACCCTAACATTACCCCCATCCCAAGCGAGAATCATAGGTTCGAACGATAAAAATCCAAATGTACACAACATTCATACAAAGATGGGGGCAACGCTGCCACCGAGAAGTAAGAGCAGCACCTGCAACGAAAAGAAAAACACGACAACGCAGTAAATAGTTGCATAGGAAACATACACAGTAAAGCAAACGGTATCATAGGCATAAATCCATGGCGATAAAATGATCAACACACTATCAGTCCAAAATAAGGCCTTTTATCATGTGAAGAAATAAATTAGATATAGTATTAGATATAGCAAAGAAAATCAATACATGAATACGCGCAGTCTAACATAGTCTGGACAGCACGTCTGCATGGACATTCTCAGATCCAGGTATGTGAACAACCTGGAATGAAAATCCCTGCAATGCCAAAGCCCATCTCATAAGGCGTGCATTCTTTGGAGAACCTGTTCTAAGGTATGCCAAAGGCTTATGATCTGTCTGTAAAACAAAATACTTAAAAATGAGGTATCGCTGGAACTGTGTGACAGCGAATACTAGTGCCAAAGCTTCTCTCTCAATGGCGGAATATTTACACTCGCGCGGAAGGAGTTTCCGGCTCGCATAGCGACACGGCATCAAGGTCCCGTCGCGATCCTGCAGAAGTACCGCGCCTATACCAAAATCCGAGGCATCAGACCTCACAATGAAAGTTTCCTGCATATCAGGAATAATAAGAATAGGGGCAGACGTGAAAAGTCTTTTAATTTCAGCCAAAGACAGATCACATCTAGGAGTCCACTGGACCTTTTCTGGTGTTCTCTTACGAAGCAGATCAGACAAAGGTGCAGAAATTGACGCGAAATCAGCAATAAAATGCCTATAGTAATTCACCAAACCAAGAAGACTGCGAACTTCTTTCTTCCTTACAGGAACCGACAACTGAAGAATTTTATCCAGCTTCTTTTGGACTGGTACTAAGGTACCTGAACTGACCATATGACCCAAAAACTCAACAGAAGAGCTACCAATAGACAATTTAGAAGGGTTCACATGTAACCCATGACGTCTAAGTAACGTTAACAAAGTTCTCAAAGCAACAATATGTTGCTGCCATGAAGTAGCAAAAACAAGAGTATCATCAAAATATGAGAGTAGGTCAGAAGTCTGACCAATAACTAACCTTATTAGTTTACAAAAGGTAGCAGGGGCTGTAACCAACCCGAAAGGCATTCTTACCCATTGCATCAACCCCAATGGTGTCTGAAAAGCAGTGTACTTACGACTGTCTGGGTGCAAAGGAACCTGCCAATAGGCTTTGCACAAATCACAACTTGAGAAGATAGTAGCGTGGGATAACTGATTAAAAAGATCCTCTTGACGAGGGATGTTTTCGGCATCAAACACTGTAACTGCGTTTAGTTTCCGAAAATCAATACATAGTCGCATAGATCCATCCTTCTTCTTTACGACCACAATAGGAAAACAATAAGGACTATCTGAAGGCTCAATCACTCCCAAAGACAATAGGTCATTAACTTCTTGGGTTACAAAATCTCGAGCAGCAAAAGGCAATGGATAGGGTTTAACCCGTATAACATCATCAAATTGTATCACAAAACTTAAGACTAGAATCATGAATAGGATTGAATTTCTCATTAATAACATTGTTAATATTTAAAGAAGGCTCAATTGTACTGAGCGAACTGAAAGGAAATTTAACGGAAATTTAAAATATCCAGCTAGATTATGTTTTGTAAACTCCAACCAAGTTATCACTAGGAGGAGTAGGGTAATTCCTACGTCTATATTTTCGAAGAAGACTTACATGGAAAGTACATCTTCGATCACCAAGATCGACAAGGTAAATAACATTTGATCGTCTTTCAATCACTGTGTATGGTCCTTTAGAGGACAAAACATGTTTATTATCTGTAGTGGGAAGTAACACTAAAACTTTATCCCCCGGCATAAAATGTTTTATCTTAGGTTCATGCCGAAGTCGACTCTTACCAGCAAAATCACAAACTGACCCTTGTGCAGTTCGCCAATTCTGTCTTATTTGGTTATGTTGGAACGGCGCTGGCCGATCTCGACCAGCGCGAGGTCTACTCTTGCACAAATGGCAGGAGGTGATGTAGTTCCTGACATCGGAACAAACACCAGGCCAAGAAAAACAATCACGAATAGCTGATAAGGTTTTCCGAAAACCTGAATGGCCAGACAAATCCGACTCATGTGCGCAAGATAGAACAATTTGGTGCAGTGATTTAGGCACTGCAACAGTAGTCTGAACAGAAGAAAATTTCGACTTAGTGTGAAGCCGTTTAAGAATACCATCCTCAATACAAAAAGATACACCAGCAACTGGTGGCAAACCAACACGCTGAAACCACGGCTTTAAAGTAGGATCCTCCCTCTGTCTAACCGGAAGGTCAGAAAAAGGATCTAGCACGTTAAAATGCGTAGAATTGTTAGAAATAGGCAAATCATTGCCAATCGAAGCCTTAGATGCCTGAGCCCGAGTAACGACACAAGCAAATGACGAATTAGGAAAAACATCAGATGAATTAGAATCAAAAGGTGAGCTCTCTGAACTCAAGCCATCGATGTTGCCAAGTATAACATCAGCAATAGGGCTATCCATCAAGCAAGCTTCAATGTCACCCGTAAAATATGGAGTTTTAATATTAATCATACAAGTAGGGAACAACTGGTCCCTGCAACAAAAAGTATTTACTAGCATCGATTTACCAGTATAGCAATCTGGTGGAACGAGAGATTTAGATACACCCACCGTGTTGCAACCTGAGTCTCGCAGCAGGGTGGAGACCCGATCAAAAACCTTACAAGACTCTATTTTTAATCCACCTCTAGGACTACAATCCATCTTGGCGGCACAGCAATAGTAAGGCAACTCTGGCACCGAAAAAGCAAAATTAGCCTCTTTGGGTCTGCTCGGACACTCACAGGAATGGGAAGGTGAGTCCGGCACCGCAGAAGAAAAATTAGCCTCCTTGGGACGGCTAGGACATTCGCGACGGAAATGTCCCCTGCCACCGCACTGAAAACAAGTAATATTATTAGAAACACTACCCGAACTAGGTCTAAATTGACCCTGGCCAACACTTCTGTTAGCAACATTAGGTTTACTTCTGTCCCTGGAGGGCGAACGAGAAGCACCTCTCTTAACCATATTAGGATTACCTTGGAAACTGGGGGATCTGTGCCCCTTCGAAGAATAATTAAACCTGCCACCACTTTCATTGGGTCTAGAATCATCTTTCCTATCAGTAACACGTACTGTAGGACGATAGGGCTCTGATTTGGAAACAAAGGAAACAGAATGTTTCCTACGGAAGGATTTATTTGGTCTGGCGTCCATATAAGCTGACGCGACTGATTTTAGAGCAACCATATCCGAAGGCGAGCGGTCTTTAATGTAGGCCACAAAGTCCTCGTCGCACGCCTGGAGGGCTATCTCGGAACAGACCAGATAAGACAGGCCCTCCAGGGTGGACACTCCCGATAGCTCGACCCACCTGTCGAAATATCGCCTTGCGCGATTTATAAACGTGCCGAAATCTTCGGCCTCTTGAGGCTTGACAGTTAAAAACTTATACCTAAAACCATTGCGATCGCACCCAAACCTTTGCAACAACACGCGCTTAACAGCTTGGTAATCTGAGCCCTTTGCTGGACTCAGAGACAAGAAAATAGATAGGGCTTCATCCTTTAATAAGTTTGACAAACAGGAGGCCCATTCTGATTCGGGCCAACCAAGAGCGGCAGCATGTCGCTCGAACCTCTCTTAATATAGATCCACCTGGGAAGGGTCATGCAGTGGTGGAATCTTAGGTCTTTGGGCGCCATAACTCTGCCTAGGGCCCGACACGTCAACACCAGCCCTCGAGCCAATCTCCAATTTTTTTGTCTCCGCCTCCAACTCCATTCTCCTCAATTCCAACTGTCTCTCTCTTTCTTTTTCCTCCCTCCGAAACGCCATCTCCTCTCTCTGCATCTCCATTTCCTTTTCCTCTCTCTGCTTTTGCATTTCTCTCCCCTCTCTCTGCATCTCCATTTCCTCTCTCTTCTTTTGCATCTCCATTTCCTCTCTCTTCCTTTCTCTCTCAATCTGTCTGTCACTACGCTCCACGTCCTGCCTCACCTTATCCTCAACCCATGTAGTCAAGTCCTCGCCGGACCTACCCAACTTAACGCCCAAATCTAAATATTTTGCGTATAAGTCCAGCTCAGACATGATCACCACTGACTGACTATTATGATAGTTAATAGTAAATACAATTTAAGAAATTGGTCAATAGTAAACCCCTACACAGAGGTAGCTACACACCAACAGAGTAAATTAAGAATCACTGAAAATTACTGAAGTGGGTTGTGGACCACCTAAAACCGCAGTGGAGTTGAGACTACCTTTGCTAGAACCAACTTATTAAGAAGCAATAATTCAACAATAGTACAGAGAATTTACCCAAATTCAATAACACACCTGAAGGTCTATCTATTCAGACCCAAAAGTTACAACTCAGAGCTAAACAGCGTAGTACCGAGCAAAGCAAAACAAATTGTTATTCTACGATGATGAAAACAGTGTTCACCAAGCTAAAATATGGAAAAGCCCACGAAAGGCACAACAGGCCACTGTCACAAGTGACTAAATACCAGGTGTTTACACCACCGGTCTAAAATGCTGGGGAAAAGTAAACAATTAGTAATGTCTCACCGCCAGTGAGCGAAATTCACGTGGTCAAGAAGACCTATGTCAATATTACCAAAATATGTCTAATGAAATATGAAAAGAATTAAACAAGTATAGTATACAACACAAGGAAATAGACTAAAGAGACAAAGTGAAAACACAAAAAAAGAAGTATAGTAAAAATAAATACACCAAAGACAACGAAAACAGTCGCCCAAAAAATAATTACAACACCGAACTACAGAAAGCAAGGAAAACGGAAGACTTACAACAAGCACTCACAAAAATAAACAAAATTACAACGCAATCACACACCTTACGCTACCTAGAGTATTAATTCAATACTTCGAGTCAGGCCACGATTTTAAACACCTGAAAAAAAAAAAACAATAAATAGGACAGGCCGCGAAACGAAGTAAAGAAAAAACACACTACACACTCAGAACAAACAAAATAGACACGGACGTCTGGTGCAATGACAGAGAGGTCACACACCAGATCCCTCCAACCGCCCACACAAAAAAGACAGAAAGACGAAAAAAAAGAAAAAGTCAGGAGCACGGCCCACTGGCCAATAATGTCTTAACCACAATATCTCCACAGACCACGCCACAACACACGTCTACTCAACTGTGTTATTCCGATTACTGCGCGTCTGTGTCTCCTCCCGCAACAAATGCTCCTTTCGTCTACTCACTGGCCTCGCAACACGCCTGAAAACAAAACTAAAAAGTACTTTAGTTCCAAAAATAGTAATACAACAAGGTCGCCTACACCCACAAAAACAAACAGAAGACAAACAGTGCCCCTATAACACGTAAATTATTTTACTTTTAAGCCGAAGCTTGAGGGTTCCCCTTCAAATGGGTTCAATATATATGTGTCCCCTCCAAAAATGTTAGAATAGACGGGGGTTACAACAAACACAGGGTACAACAAATGACTGCATAAAAAAGGCCACACCAAATAGAAGGCAGAATACCGGGAATAGGCGACAGAAACTTATATTATAATAATAAAGTAACAATATATATAGAAGTAGGTAGTCACATAAAGAAGTAGACAGATAGATACGAGAGCCAAATATAAAATACACGCACGCAGGCACGACAATAACTATTCAGAGTGCGTCACGTAATCTTATGCAATGAAATAAGTTTAAATCCACTCACGAGGAAACTCTCCTCAAATTACTTCTTAGATAGAATTATTCAATCAATAAATATAGCTAACAGGTAGGATCTTTGGATAAAGTTTACAGATATAATTTATCAATTTAGTTCATAGATATAATCCACAAATATAATTAATAGAACCAATCTACAGATATAATAAATAGTTATAAATCTACAGACTTAACTAATAGATATAAAACCCCACACTGTTCAACCACACAAGCACACGCTTCCAAACACGATCCAGCGACGATTCCCGTCCGCGAAGCCTGTAGTTGAACAGGGTATATAGTTCCTAACACAAACAGTCAAATGTCCAAATAGTGAAGTTCCGACAAAATCTGGGTCCCGCACAACAATTCATAACTTACACAGTAATAATAGTCCTCACCCGTGTCCTTAAAACTCTCCACACAGTAACAATAGTCCTAACCCGTGTCCTTCAAGCTCTCCACTCACTTTCTCTGACTCCGACACACTGACATTCACCAGACAGGTGGCACGCCCTTACGCGAGGGACAATTAGTACAAGTAGAACGAGATAGAGTGCCAATTCAGTTGTACATGATGAATTGTAAATCTGTATGTATAGGTCTGCGTAGGCACACAGCCTCAAGCATCAAATTCAACAGATTCAATTTCGTTACCACCGTTTCCAGTTGTGAAACATAAATTCTCAGACTTGACCATCAGTCTGGCTAGGCACACAGCCTCAGGAATTAAAATAGCGTAGGTTCCCTCAGGTGGTAGAAGGTTTAAAAACGTAGTCTCCAGTCGACAAATCCGCTACAGTGCAGGCCAGGACCGTCCGTGACTGAACAGCTCGAGTGCTAAAATTGGAGTGTCTGACCCAGGCAAAACCCTCCGCTCT
The DNA here is from genome assembly GCA_019648995.1 of Plakobranchus ocellatus. Lineage (NCBI taxonomy): Eukaryota > Metazoa > Mollusca > Gastropoda > Plakobranchidae > Plakobranchus > Plakobranchus ocellatus. The sequence continues at coordinate 23,288 of BLXT01006579.1, read as the reverse complement.
GCAGCTCCGTCCGAACCGTCGTCACCAGGCGTGAACTCCAAATCACATCACACACACACACCAAACATTCAACCCTACACAGCTAACATGAAAACATGACTACATTAACCCTAACAGGTACCCTGAAGCTGTTGCTGCTGCTGCTGCTGCTGCTGCTGCTGCTGCTGCTACTACTACTACTACTACTACTACTACTATTACTACTACTACTACTAC
>BLXT01006573.1:137981-148246 GCA_019648995.1 Plakobranchus ocellatus | reverse complement strand
AACTCTTTATTATTATACAAGTTTCCTGCTTTTTTGTCAGAGGCCGCTGGCATCCCTGTATTATTATTAATTTGCTTGAGATATTATGGATTTGTGTGATACTCTGATTGAAAATAAAGATTTTCTACATTCTTGGAGTTCTTGTTTTGTAATAACTATTTCTTAGGATATAACCCAACAAAAAAGCCAACTTATCATAATGTAGTTTTAGAATATTTTGACTTAAACATAAAACCTGACATTGAAAAGAAACAATTTCTGTTCCATATTAAGCCAATTGATATGGACTTCAGCTCAGTCTTTGGGATGCTATTGTTTCTTATATATTTTTTTTTTGTTTTGTTTTGTTTTTAGACTTAAGTTATCATATTTTATTTTCACAGGATTTGATTTATTAATATTTAATTCAACACATTGGCAATTCATTAGTTGTAAATTTTTTTTTTTTTTTTTATTTTTTTTTGGGGGGGGCACCAAGACCCCCCCAATTTTGCTGAAAATCCCCCATTTCTTACAATTTGATCTCCCAAAAGTGTTGAAAAGATTGGCAGGTCTGCCGGGGGCGACTACCTCAGGATTTTTTTGGGGGAGTTGTGCCCATCTCTGCAATTTGTACCTATACTAACAATGTGAATATCACTGAGCAAAGTTTTGTCTTCATTTCTCTGTTTCTGCAGAACTACACAGCAGAAGCGGCACACATCCCAATGTTCGGAATTGAGGTGTGTCCTCGCCTTTTCATAGCCCCAGCTTTCTCCAGCATGTTCCCTCTACTGCCATCTGATGTCAAACAAGTTGCCTATCAGCACAACAGTGGGCACCACTCTTCACATGTAAGTCATTCTTTGGTTTAAATTTTTTTGCCTATGTCTGTCTGTTTTTAAAGATTTTTCTAGAATTTTTATTGGAGCAGAGAGAGAGAGAGAGAATAAAAAAATCTTTTCATATGTGTTAATTGTTTTTTAAAAATCGTATCAGATCCCACATACTGGGAGATTATGAGCTCATTGGTGATAAGCATCATGGCAATACAGACTGATTCCATCAGGCTAAAGTCAGTCATATTATTTGTGAGCTGCAAGCCTTTAACTTCATGAAAATTTGCCATAAAAACTGCTTGCATGGGGCTTTGAAAACTCGTATTAAAGAATTAGCAATGAAGATAACTTGAATCTGGGTTGTACTGATATCTAAATTTTTTTGTCCTTTCTACTGAAATCCAGTTAAGCAAAATGTACATTTTTATGCTTTGTTGCTGCAGGCAACACGTGGTGAATTTGAAATGGATATCCAAACTATCAAGCGATGTATTAGAGAATTACTACTAGTTCATGATATCATATTAGAAGATTTTGTGGTGTAAATATGATTTTGTATGTGAAGTAAACCAAAAAAGAAAAGATTAACAGAAGTGAATATAAGAGCAGAGAAGTAGAATGCTTAAATGATTTGAAGCATGTTTTTTTTTGTTTGTTTTTTTTTTTAAATCTAGAATTGTGCCTGCATAAATTACTTTTTTAGAGCTAAAAAAAAATTCACCTTATATAATGACGAGATTGGCCTGCTTGAATTTTTTTTTTATTTCTGAATGATTTCTAGAAGTGAGAAGTGCAGAAGATTTGATTTTTTTTCTCCAATTTGTAAAACATGTGTGTTTGCTTTTAGGATGCCAGGTCTTTAGACCATCTGTCTGACCTGGAGTTGTCCCACTTGCCTGTTGCACTGCAAGCAGAGATCCAGGTTAGAGCTGTGGATTATGATTAAGGTTTAAGGGCTCCCCAGGTGCAGTAGTCATGGGATTTGGCCTGTGGTTTTCCAAAGTCCTTGGTAAAAGATTCAAAATCACCACTAATACCTTACACAAATGAGAGCTAGAAAGCCTAAGATCATCCATCTTTGAGTGGGCCTCAAGACACAAACAACACAAGATTATGTGCTGAATATATGTTTTTCTTTTTTAACGTGCATCAATAAGTTTTTTGTTTTTTTTTCGCACAAATGCAAGGGAAAGATGAATTTTAAGTTACCCTTAAAGATATTTTTTATTTTTATTGTCTCATAGTTTTAAGACTGTAAATTTTTGTTGTCAGAGAGAAAAAAAAGTTCATGAAAATAATATGAAAATAAACTAGAAGAAAATTTTGTTTTGTTTTGTCTATTTTTTTAAAGGGATACAGTTGTAATTAAATTCAAAATTATTTAGCTTTTACCCGTTGTAGGCAGTATAAAGAGGAATCAAAGTAGTAGAAAAGCTGATTGTTCCTCTTTATTGTCTGTATGTGTCTCTTCCGGGTCCTAATTAATTGCAGATTTGAAAAAGTATATAACATAGATTGGTTTAAGAAGGAAGTTAGGGGACATTTTTTTATTCAATTTCTTTCTTCAATTATATTTGCTGCTAGTCTTTAAACTTAACGTATGAATTTCTTCAGCTCTTTTTTGTGTCATCAAAAAAAAAAATTCCCTAAAAAAAAGTAAAAAAATGTTTACTGCTACTGCTGAAAAAAAGCTGTAACATATAAGTAGATTCTGATACATAGAACAGAGTGCTTTATTTGATCATCACATTATAATAAATACTGTTTGCTCATGTCACCCAAATATTATGGCAGAATATTATGAATTATCACAACTTTTGTAATATTTCAAAATATTTTGCAGCTGCTACCTAGCTCAGATCCTCTCGACAATAGTCAAATCTAACTGCTTCAAGTCATTGAAGTCTTATAGATGAAATATCAGCCTGTATTTTACTTGTGTAATTTTTATTTAAAGATTATTGAAGGGGAGGTTTAAAGTCCTCATGTAAATTTTGCCACATTGTTTGTTGGCCTCTAAGCCATGCTTATAAAGTTTCAGTTTAAAAAATACTGAACATATTCTATGCTGAAATGTTTCAGGCTTAAATATTGCTTTGGGTTCATTTCAAAGGATCTTTGCTTTGTGTCAGGATGTTATATTATACCTGGCTGTCAGGAGCTTTGGTGGCACAGTGAATAGCGAATCTACCCTGAGATATGCAGTGACCCTTCTATCAAGGGCTTAAGTCATACCTGGGAGCAACAGCAAAGTCAAGGTACCAATCCATCTTCTCTGTCTGTTTAACATCTTAATGACTCTTAAAAGCTTGTTGTTTTTTTTTTTCTCCGCACACCCAGGAGCTATCCAGTGGTTTACATGCGTTACTGCAGAGTCTGGATGTTAGAGAGGACATATACTCTGTGGGTCACACAGCTCGACTTGTGGCAACACAATTGGATTCTTACCCTCCTGCACGAGCTCGGAGAAAGGTTTGCTCTTTGACTATCCATGAGATATGAGGTTGTTTTACAAATTAAAAAAACCAAACAATTTATTTTGTTTTTCTTTGAGGCTTAACTCTTTGTGTCCGGATATTTTTTTCCACAGCTGGATGGAGTTTTCTCCCTCTGCTGCTTTTATTTCATAATGTTAGCGCCGCTGGGAGTGGCGGCACAGTCATTCGTATTGTTCCGTCGGCCGCTAGGAGCAGCCGCTCAAAGTTATTAAGTTAAGTCATAGCCTTTTCCCTGCTTTCCCCTGTCTTGAAGTATGTTTTTCTGACAAAGAAATTGTGACAGGAGTAGAAATAAATTTAAAATATACCAAACCTTCCTAATTCTCTAAATTAACTATCACCTCCTACTCACCTCCTCAATAGTAATGGAAGCAAAAAGGAAAAAAAAACTAAATGTGGTAAAATTATATAAAACATTTTTTGCCAGTTCTTCTTTTCTTTTACTTTTGTTTATTTCTTTCTCAGGCAACTCAAGCAAGAGCATCTTTGATTCTTCTTGACCGCACACTGGACCTAACCCCAGTACTGATCCACCAGTCAGATACACTTCTTGACCGACTGACCAACACTCTTGAGCCTCTTCCTGGTCACCGTAATGACCGGCTGGTGGATATGTCAGCTTTGACCCATGTTGTAAAGTAAGTTCGCATAGTAGTAGATATGTTCCAGGTATAAGTTTTGAATCCTGTTGTTACTCTAAAGAAATTGTAAATATAAAGCTGAAAATGTTTTATTTTGAGGACAGCCTTTCCCCTTCCCCCCTCCCTCTCTCTCTCTCTCTCCATCTATCTCTATCTCTCTTTCTCTCTCTCTCTCTCCATCTCTCTCTCTCTCTTTCTTTCTCTCTCTCCATCTATCTCTCTCTCCCTCTATCTCTCCCTCTCTGTCTCCTCCCACTCTCTCCCTCTCTCCTCTCTCCCTCTCTCTCTCTCTCTCTCTCTCTCTCTCTCTCTCTCTCTCTCTCTCTCTCAGATGAGATTTAGGAGGATTTTAAGGCACAAATCAAAATTCTTTTGTATTTTTTCCGGATGGTATCCAAGTCTATCCTACAGCACCTTTTATGCAGTGTTTTGCAACTGGTTCAATTTTTCAAAATATTTTGTTACGGCATCATCAGTTTCATTCAAACAAAAACCCATTATAAAAAAAGAATGTCAAGCAAAATATAAAATATTATACTAGGCAGAGTATGTGGGAGAAAAATAAAGTGAAGTTTAAACTTGTTAAGTAATATTTGATAAGATAATAAATGAAGTAAAGTAAGAAGATGATTGAAATCAGAAATAAATAGATCAAAAATGCAAATCACAACTTACAAAGAAAAAAATTTTTTTTTTAAAATGCAGGATTACGATATGTGCTTGTGCCAAACTAATCTTTTATGTGATGTATTACAATTATTATCATTTTGTCCCATTTTTATAGTTCACTTTCCTAGTTGGTGTGAAACAGATGAAGGATTTTGGCAATGTCATTAGGTTTATATAATGAAAGACTTTTAATTTTCTCTTAAAATTGTTAAAATTTTATTGAATATGTTCAATTTTTTTTTTGTAATGCTGTACACCTACCTGTTTCATTTTCAAGTGCAATCTTTCCTTTTTTTCTGGACTTGTTGTAGAAACCCTACCCCTGGCACAATACTTCCAGGCAGTCTTGCGCCAACCAATGTGGCTCAACGGCCATCACATCTGACATCTCTAGTGTTTAAAAAACAGAAAGTGAGTCACTTGACTTTGTTACTCCCAAAGATATTTCTTGTTTTTATGTTTTTAAATGTTCCATTCTTTATTTTTTTGGTCTTCTGTTTTCGTTTGGAATCTTAAATGGATTTCAAAACTTTTTTTTCTGAAATGTGGAATATTTATGTAGAAAAATTTATTGCTCTCCTCAAACAAAGTTATAAAAATTGTATTCAGGTGAACTTTTGCATTTTGTGCCTGTTAACGTAAGGATTAGTTTATCTTTAGACCAGTTCTAATGAATTAAGTGCATCAAGTAACAGTTTTGAGATAAAAGAATTCCAAGTTTACTTTTTCGATATTTCGCTATGTTGCAAATTTATGTATACATCCTGGATTAGTTGGGTCACCTGTTAATTAGAGACTGTGGCTAAGAGTGAGTGATAATGTGTGGCTTCTATTTTTAGTGCATAATGCTTGACAAAGTCATTAAATCTACATACTTCACATGTGGACCAACTTTATTGTAAATGATTTGTCTTTATCTGGAGAGGCAATCTGATTGATCTCTATTTAAGCATATTAGAGCTTGTGTAGGCCCGGTAGCTTTGAAGCATTCTTGACATGTTGTGCATATATTTATCGCTGGCTGTTTTTTTTTTTTTTGTTATGTAATATTTTGGCTTTTTTAGATGTTCATTTTTGTTCTAGAGACTAGATCATGAAACTTGTATAAGGCAAGTTTGTAATCAGTTTTGAAGAGAGAATTTGTAGAGCAGAGGTTGCAAACTATAAATAGCTGATACTATACAGCTGAGTGGAATATTTTCAGTCTTCTGTGAACTGTGGATTGAAGAGCTGTCTGATCACCCAATTATTTCACTAATAAATTTATATCTAAATCTAGAGAAGTTATTTACTTTTGTTTGCTATCATGCGGTGATACAGTTTTCCTTTCAATTGATAAACCTTTTGTTCTTTGCTTCAACAATAAGAACAATGTAGTCCTTCTGTCAATACAGAGAACTCAAGTATCATCTATGCTCTTATTGATGGACAAACTGATCTTATATACATTCCACTGCCAGTGGTAATGCACTGTATTCTCTCTTTCTTTTTCTTTTTTTATTTTTAAGGTAAAAGGCTGATACTTTCTACAAAATTATGTCTAACCAATTTTGAACCATTAGGAGTTTTGTTTAAAGCAGTTTTCAGCTTTATCAGTTATATAAAATATTCATATTGCAACTACTGATTCACTTGGACTGGCCTCAAAACACATTTTTCCTCAGAGATATTTTAAAATGAAAGTTTTATCAACCTATAATTGCTTTGCTTTAGAACATCCATTGCACATTAAAAAATAGATATTTTTTTTTATGTTTATTCCTCTAAAACACTCATTTTTTGTCTAAACTTTGGCAGGAAAATATTGGTTTTATTTTTTTCTCTCATATTATATCTATCTTGAGGGTTATAAGAAAAGCTGTTTCTTCCTTCTAAATAAAAAAAGGAGAGATTTATTCCAAGTCATTGCCAGGCATTAGGCATTAGTTGCTGTGCTAATCTCTGAATTTGCCATGTTTTTTTTTTTGTAGGAAGCAGTGATGGAAGTGAACAGAAAGTTGGTGGAAGCTGCTTCAGCAGAGAAACTCCCTCTAAACCTGGGTGGATCAAGACCAGGCCGAGTCTCCTCTGAACTTTTGGACACTACTCTTGCATCTTTCCGGTTGTGAATAGTTTTGGATGATGCTATTGGTGTTTTTTCTTATTGATGGGACACAAAAGTTCAAAATATGTTGTTCAGTGTTTGATCATCTTTGGTTAGTTTTTATATATTTTCAATTGTAGATTCTGTGCTTTTTTGTGTGAATTGGATAAGCTTTTTGTTTGGTGACTAATAAGCTCAAACGCAATGGTGGAGCACTGATATTCTCCTAATCACAGCGTTAGCAAGCTTGGGGCTATCAGAAGAAGTATGGGAGTAGGTGTGGACTTATTTCTTTAGTTCGAATTATGTTGGTTTTTTTTAAATGTGAACCTGGAAATTTTTTTTTCAGTGTAAAGTAAATTACCTTCTGAACTTTCATATTCCTGGAACGTTTGTGGCTGTCAATGGATTCAATAACTTCATCACCCTTCTCTGATTTCTGCCTACCAGAGGTAAATATACTATCATCAAGAAACACCTGGATTTGCTGCAGGTTGCCATGGCAACTAGCCAGAGTTTGAGGAGATTGAGCCAGCGCGCAGACGCTGCCCTAGCAGCAGAGAAAAATTTAGTCCAGGCACTGTCTGAGAGTCTGTATGGTGATGGATCTCTTAGTGCACTGGCTTTGCTGTCCCGTTTGGTGGACAAAGAAATGAAAGCATCAACAACGGACAGGTGGATATTTTCCCTATTGATCCATTAATAGCTTTTGTTGTTGTTGATAATCTTGCTATATAAGATCATTTCAAAACTTCTGTCATGCATGCTAATTTAGCATTTTTTTCCCTCTCAAAAGAATGACTGATAACAACAAAAATGAAAATGTAATCAGAGTATATAGGTTTTGAATGAAAACCATGACACCTCCAAGATTTTTGCACTCATTATTTGTTTCAAAAAGATAGTCTTTCCAATAGACTTTAATTTGATGCCATTGTATACTTTTTTTAAATTCAAAATAATGAATCTTAATGAAAATTAACTAAAAACCATTGCATAAAAAAAAAAGTGGTTGGAATGATTTTACAAACTATAGATGCTTTCTACCACTACTCAGCCTGAGCTTAATTTAAAGTTACTTTTTTGAGTTTTTACTGCAACCATTGAAATGTACTTGCTATTTTGGTGTGATATTCTTTGCATCTTTTACAGGGAGTTAAACCTGGATGACCTTCTCTGCTTGCTGACCTTCACCTTTTCTCTCTCTGCTGGAGACTGTGGACATCCTGAGGAAGCCAGCGACCTAAGGGTAATTGAATTCTTATAACTGCAAAAAAAAATTTTTTTTTTTGTATATTTAACGTGTTATTCCTTTTCTTTTATTTGGATTTTTAAGGATCAAAGTCTTAAATGCATCAGATTTGAATCATTGAAAGGACTATGTGATGTACCAATAACAATAACTATCTCAGTAAAACCATTTCCTAATAATTGCCGCCAGAATTTTTATGTTCACTGTCAATAGTGGTTTTATCTATGCTATCGCAGGAAAATCTAGCCAAATGGATCTTACAGGAAAGTACAGAGTTGCCTCCCCTCACCAGACAGATTGGTAAGTGAAACTTCTTTTGACTTAGATATGTGCTAAGGTATTCAGTGGTATTTTTATTAGACATATTTTTAGACCAAAAGGTAGCATTCTTGATCTTGTCACTTCTTTACCTGCTATCTGTAAATAGTAAAGTAAAGTGAGTCCAATAACCAGAATAAGTGTAGGGGAAACCAGGACTAAAGCTCTGATTTTGTGTGTGTGTGCTTATGGCATTTCACTTTCCTTGCTGCTATTACTTTCACAGATTTTTAAAAGGCCTAATTGGTGGTGGAGGGATACAGTGGAGCTGCTGCAATTGGTTAACCCAGATTGGTTTTTATGAATATAAATCTGTAATATTTCTCCCTATTTACAGTTGGTGAGCAGGTGACAGAGAGTATTCTCACAGACCAGGTGGAGAGTGTTTGGGAGAGGCTGGAGGGAGTGGGAGCATCCAGGGAAGATCTCTCTCAGTTCAGGTACTCTGATCTATACCTTAAATGCATTAAAAGCTATACCAAAATTTTTCTGTTTTAAGTTGGTCTAGAGGTTGAAATTTATCATTTATTCATCAATGCAATATGTGTAACAAATCCATTTAAAAAGAAACCTTTAAAGCCAAATTTACTTCCGTGCATAACAACACAGTAAAGAGGATATTTCTGCTTATATATATCAGAGCACAGGGGCATTATTGGCACATTGGCTGATGAGCTTGTCAGTGACAGGGGCGTTGTTGGCACATTGGCTGATGAACTTGACAGTGACAGGGGCATTATTGGCACATTGGCTGATGAACTTGTCAGTGACAGCGGCATTGATGAACTTGTCAGTGACAGGGGCATTATTGGCACATTGGCTGATGAACTTGTCAGTGACAGGGGCGTTATTGGCACATTGGCCGATGAACTTGTCAGTGACAGCGGCATTGTTGGCACATTGGCTGATGAACTTGTCAGTGACAGGGGCGTTATTGGCACATTGGCTGATGAACTTGTCAGTGACAGGGGCATTATTGGCACATTGGCTGATGAACTTTCTTGAGCTAGCAGGGATTTCTCTGTCATGATTTCCAATTTAAGCCCATCAACGACGCCCTGGCCTGACAATGGCTCGAAAGCACAAAAATCAAACTAATGCTTTAGAGTACGCTTGCGAATCTGCCTCTCAAAATACTTGTGTTGAGTGTGCCTTACTTGTCCAGAACTAACTTCAATCAGAGTGTCAAGGGTTTTTGCAGCTTATCTTTGTGTAGACAGTTGTAGCATTTTTAATGCTTGAAGTCTCCCCCCCCCCTTGCCCTCCAAAAAAAAATATATCTAAACAACCATTGAATTCCTGTTTCTGTTTGTTTCCCTTTTGTGAAGGATCCTGCAAATGATCAGCTTAGTTTTGTAGTTTAAAAATTCTTATAGTTTTTTATATTTAAAGACTTATAACCTCAAATGGACAGAGAAACAATCCTAAGGCTTTTGTGCAAATTTATGAATGGTTTCAAGGCTTTCCTCTTTTTTTTTTTCTGTCTTCTGATTTATCTTTTAAAATCATTTAATTCAAAAGATGTCAAAATTATTGGAATCACGCTTTATATTCAGTGTACATGTATTATTATTGCTCACTCAATGCAAATTGTGTAAGAAATGAATAGACTTTCAATGTTGCTCAGTTCCCTGCTTGAACCTGGGGATGATATGACTCCAGCCAGTGCGCAGCCTTTGTTAAGCCAGATGATGGCGGCCATCCTTGACCCTGCTCGACCTGATCTTCCGGATGTTGAATGCAAGTCTGGGGGGCTCGGCACTCTGCTCAAGTCTGGTTTTGGGTAGGTTGTCTTCCTCTTTTGTCTTTTAAGAATTTTTTTTGGGTTTTTTTTTTTCTTAGCTTGATTGGATTGGAATCGTCTTTTTAAATATCATGTTTTAATTTCTCCTTTTATAAGCCCATTTCTCTTTTTTTTTCTTTCTCTTATGCTCTCTCTCTCTCTCTCTCTCTCTCTCTTTCTCTCTCTCTCTCTGTCTCTCTCTC
>BLXT01006571.1:36116-50047 GCA_019648995.1 Plakobranchus ocellatus | reverse complement strand
AAAAAAACACATTTTTAGTTAATTACAAAATAAAAATTTCATTTTCAATTTTAGTGGATTTTTAAATTTCCTTTCTCTGTAATTTGTATGCAATAGAGGTGATGCTCTCTCAATGACAGTGAATCTCAATAAAGAGAAATAAAATGTACCACAATGACTTTCTTGTGACCCTGCTCTAAAAACCCACATTGTTGTTTTCACAGGCCACTCCTAGAAAGACTTTTGCCTTGTGTCGGCTTTCACTTTACTGTACTGTAAAAAAAAAGTCTAGATGGTTAGAGATTTCTTGATAAATGCATTGTGAAGGTGTAATATTCACAACCTTCATGAAATGGAAATCCTCAATAATAACATGTGTGTATGTGATAGAGAGAAAGAGAGACGGAGTATACTGAAAAGGGGCAATTATGTCCAGAGATACCGGTATGAAGAAAGGCTTAAATAAAGACGGGGGTAAATGTTTATTTTTGTGTGTAGATCTATCCCTTATAGTGTGATATGTGATAAAGAGAAATAGAGAGCTAGAAAGAGAGAGAGAGAGAAAGAGGGAGAAGAAAGAGAAGTAGAGAGCTAGAGAGAGAGAGCAAGACAGAGAGGGAGAAGAAAGAGAAATAGAGAGCTAGAGAGAGAGAGAGAGAAAGAGAAATAGAGAGCTAGAGAGAGAGAGAGTAAATAAGTTTTGAATCGCAAGGAAACGATATATTATTATTTATTCTAAACAATTTCTATCAAACTTGGCGACACGTATAGATCGACACAAATATGGTGAAAAATATTATCTGGGATCAAAAGTTTTTTAAAAATTCATTTTTTTTTATAACCAGAGAAAAAAAGGATAGATAGGGCGCCATTCTCATGTGGCGGGTCTGTATAAATTCTTTTTTTAAAAAATCCTCGATAGAAATAGGTGATATTTAGTATTAAATCGCATGGAAATGAGGCCTAGATTCTGAGTCTGTAGTCAGATTAAAAAAATTTTGATTTTAAAACCCCTCCAAAAAAAGAGCCCTACTCAAAAGCCGTACGGCATTGCAGATAAAATCCGCTCCTGGAGCGAAAAAAGCTGTACGGCTTATTTACCATACTGTGTTTTCTTTGTCATGGAAATGCTTGTAGGTGACAAAGAGGGAGGGAATTTTTTTTGGAGCCGTATTGAAAACCGTACCATGGAAAACCCTTTAAAGTCTTCATTACTCACAATGAAGCAAAATAAATTAATAATTTTTTCTGTGTTACATGGAGAGATTATTATTTTTTTTAATTTAAGAGGAAAAAATCGATAGACCACTGACTAAATCAGTAGGAATGGCAGGTCTGCATATTAAATCTACATATTCTACAAAAAAAAAAGTTAATTATTTTAACCCCTGTTATGTAGGATCTCCCCTCTAGATAAAGATTCTCTGCTGCATGTAAACAGAATTGGTCCTCATTCTTTCTCTTTAGATACCCTGTCTGACACAGACATTGACAATCATGTTCCTCCACTCAAACCTATTCTCAGTTAATTTCATAAAGTTGTTGCTTTCATTACTTAGTGCCAAGTTAAGCATTTCATTGAAAGTTATTCTTTGTCTACCTCTACCCCATTTGCCTTCAATCTTTTCTGTCAGCAAATTTGACCTAGAACTTGTAGTTGCCTCCATCTTATATTTTTTAATGATCACTCAAGTTTAGCCTCTTCAGGAATCATATTATGAGACTTTTTTTTTTCCATCAATATCATCATGATTCCTCTGATAAACCACATCTCTACTGTTTCCAGTTTTCTCTCTGTTTCCTTGTTTATTGTCCAACACTCACTGCCAGATTATAGTTCTGATATTATATATTATTTCATTACCTTTTTTTTTCACATTCAAGCTCATATTTGTATTTGACAGTTTTGGTTTCATTTTTTAGAATGCATCTTTGGCAATGGCTATTCTTTTTCTTATTTCTCTTGTGTATTTATCATCTGATGTTATCAAATAACCTATATATTTGAATTTTATGACTCGATTGCTTTCTTATCTTTTGCTAACAAGATTGTATTTGGGATTTGGCGATTTCTTTGAGGTGACCATGCATTCCATTTTTGCACCTTCAAGGACAATCCATCTTTGGCTCTAAAAAATAACGATACCTAAAAGTGTTTGACATTGTTCATGAAATTCTACTGTATTATCTGCAACTCTGAAGTTTTCTCAATTTATTTCTAAGCGAGAAATATCCTCTAGATTCCTCAAGATTATTTCACTCCATAGTTCAAAAACATCAGGAGAGATTACACATCCCTGCCTCACACCTCTTTTCATGGATTTGAAATCCCTATGTTCTCTTTCAATTCTTACAGATGCAGTTCAATATCAGTGTAGATTTCTAATTACTCTAAGATCTTTCACATGAATGTATAATTTTTCTAGAATAAGAAACAGCTCTTTATGTTTCTCTTTGTCAAAGGCCTTAGAATAATCAATGAAACAGAGGTGGAGATCTTTTAGCATTTCTATACATCCTTCCATAAACATTGACAAAAGTGAGTATTGCGTTTCTAGTCTCTTTATCAGGCATAAAGCCAAACTGTTTTGGAGCTATTTCAGGTCATTCACTTTTGTGAATTCTATGCTCAAAACAAGTTTTAATTATTGTAAATGGTGTTTTTAATTATTTTTTTTCCAACATAAAGAAGGTGTCATGATCAATCACACTATTATTGTGCAGTCTTCAAAACTGTATTGGACAATGCAAAACCACTCTCTTTCTCCCACCCTCTTCATTTTTTAAAGGAGTTTTTCAAATTAAGCTTTATGAGACTTACATTTCACTCCTACAATGGATTCCTTTGTGGTCACACCCTGACTGTTCTCACCACTGCAGACATACACATCAGTGTCCAGACAATCTAGTGGCTCCATTGTATGGTTCAGTTCTGCTGTCTTTAGATTTCCCTTAACACTGGCCAATTGCTGGTCAGCTCTCTTTCTAGTAAGAGTCAAATTAGGTGATGGGTTTCCCTGGGCAGTGCAGGTGAATGTGGGCGTGTCTTCCACATTAAACTCTGATAAATCTGAATCTTGGGTGAAAGTGATGACTGGGGCATCTGGGGAAAAATGGTAGTTCCAAATTTTCAATGAGATTTTGTTACACAGAACTTAGCTTATCTTGAAACAGCTGAAAAACACAAATTTCTTTTGGCAAACAGCAGACTAATGAGATTTTGATTTATTCAGGAATCATTTGTTTGTGGGGCACTGTTTGTTCATCACTATTGAAGTCTGTTTGCCCATGTCAACCTACAGTCTATCCATGCTAGGCCACAGCAGACACTTTTGGCCCTCCTTAGGCCCAGTGATGGTGTTATTCTCAGATCCATTACAGAGAGGTACTTGCATATTGCGAGACAAGTTCTCTACCTATTGCACCACAAAACCATTTGGAACTGAAAAAATTCCTTGATGGAAAATAAGGAGACGGGTCCAATTTTAGTGAAAAAATACATCAATGTAGAACAGTCACTGGCAAAAGAATAAGTTCAGATGGACAATTGAGCGTTTTATAGAATTTTAGGCATCTGAAGGCCTTTGAATCTCAATCTTATTGATAAAAGAAAAATAAAAGAAGCCAGAGCCAAAGACAAAATTAAGCTAATAAGGTTGAGCAGACAGGGAAAAATAAAAAGCCTGCAGCATTCAAGCAGAGACAATGAGACTGAGAGGCAGAGTAGGAAAGTTTGATGCTGTTTCTCTGATTGAGAAAAAAGTTGTGTTATTGGAAGTTGGTTATCTTTAGTCAAATGATGGTCCCTTTGTGATATCAACTACATTTGGTCTGTTTTGTGATAATAATAGGTGCAGCACTTGAAGATCTGCTGAGAGGTCAATTTGGGTCAATAGGTTGACTCGCACCTATGGAGAAATTCTTAAAGTTTATTATATATTAAAATGATTTAGAAGTGTTTTTATGCTGAAAACTCCTCACAAAATGGACCTTTCCACTTCCAAAGGGACCACTTGATCCAAACTTTTGGAAAAAAAGAAAAAATGGAGAAAGGGTAGGCCCGCGACCTGCGATAGACTTGGAACATTTGTAAATGATAACGAGCAGAATTAGATCTAGATCAAAATTTAATGTTAATTTACATCTCTTCGTTTGCACGATACCAAAGAAAGGACTGTTAGATGGAGAGACAGACAGACAGACAGACAGACAGATTGATCAGGATAGGATAATAGATAAATGGAGAGGAAGATAGATAGAGAGAAAGATACATAGATATACAGACAGGGTGACAGGTAAAAAAGGATGGAAAGGTAGATAATTAAACAAGCAGACAAACTGCCAGATGCTCAAAGCTTCAACCATGTGGGCAAGCTAAAAGAGTTGGAACTCAGAATTGTTGTTGCAGACTGTTGCATGAGATAATTTACTCTGAGCATTAATGGCAAGGATCATACAACTCAGACACCCTTTAGAAAACTATCTACATGTATACACTACAGCTTGCAATCAGGCCCTATCAAGCATGAGAATAACCAACTGTATCAGCAGTACTATTTTATTGTCAATCTACAGTCAAACAACCCATACATGAATATACATGGTCTCACAGGAAACAATTTCCTCTTTACTAAACAAAGCCCCTATCTATCAAGTAAACACTCGATCTTACACCTTTAAATAGAAGCCTTTTCTATGTGCACATTACTATTTGCCAAGTTTACAAAAGGCTCTCAGATCCTGCCCTCATGAATATACCCCAGCTTGTACAAAAAAAATGGCTGCAATAATAAGTTCTCCTCAAGGGACAGTAAATATTGGAGCTATGATTGCAGAATACAGGGGTGCTCCAGTCTGGGCACACTAGAAAGTGCACAATGAACTATTGTGGGAGAGCCTCTCGTCAGGAAGCTTTCATGCCTGGCTGCTTAGAGAGAAAGAAAGAGACTTAGTGACAGCAGATGAAGAGAAGGAAACACCAAGAAGCTTGGCAAAGGAGGCTGGAGGAACTAACGGTGGCTGAAGGAGAATCTCATTATAGGTCTGAAACACATGTCAACCAAAATTGTTCTCAAATTCTTATCTGAGCTCTGCTCCATTATACTCAAAAAGCACAATTTTATTATTATTATTATTATTTTGTACAAACGTTTCCTTAACTCTAAACAGTTTACAGTTTGCTTGCTCTAAAACTTTGTAAACCATTTGAGGAGGACAATATTTTGATTTTCACAGAGAATTTTCTATTTATGATCTACCATAGAAAGAAAATATTAATTTTTTTATATTTTAGCTGTATATGAGGGTTTCCCAAAATCTGGGCTGTCATCACAGTTATGTACGAACCATTTTCTACAAGTTTTATTGAAAAAATTTAACTCATCAATACATAAATTTTGATTTAGTGAGTGTGATGGCATAAGAAGTACGGCTTTATGTGTGAAAGATCAGTTTTTGGGTGCATCCTTGCTGTCTAAATTAACCAAATAAGTTTCAAACATAACTATGATGACGAAATCGCCAAAAAAGTGGTCACCAATCAACAAATTAAGCTCATTCGCCATAAAGTGAAGAGACACAGATCATTTTTTTTTTTCTGCTATCCAAATCTGCATGAATATTACCTCACTGATACTCAGTTGGGCTTTTCCCTTTTGTAATTGCAGAATCTTTTTTTCAAAATGCAGGAAAAAACGTGACACAATTTTGGGGTCCACCTTTTGGCAATTGCTCATATATAAAAAGTGAAAACTTCAAAATGTTACAGAAAAAATATTTTAGGATCACAAATGTTTGCTAAATCATTCTAAAACAATTCTACAAATCGGATATTGCTCCTTGTTTGTGAGTAATAAAGCCATACATATACACATTGTTTGCACACTGCAAATAAGGCAGATTTATTTGTACACTGCAGCAACAAGTAACAAATCTTACAGCTTCATAGTTGATATATGAATTTTTCACCCCACCAAGGTTGTTAGGAGGAAATTAGTCTTTCCAAAAAACGCTTTTTGTGAAAAAATCAATCCTTAGTGCTGCACTTATCTTTAACACTAGTGTGGTTTTATATGATTACATAGGTAAAAACAAAGTAGGGATGGGTCTGCCTATTGCTGAAGTGCAAGCAAAGTTGTCTTTAGGTGGTTTGGATCATGACAACATGAGCAGAGAAACATTAAGGTGTCTACAATTATTACTTACAAGTGATATCAAGTGTTAGGTTTGTCTCGTTGTTATTGTAACAACCAGTGACATGTTGGCTTGTACATCCACACTCAGTCCCGTCCATGTCTTTAGTCAGCTGGTCATCCTGGAATGTCAGTGTAGCCACATTTTCTCCACCAGATACAGTCAGTGAGCCACATGTGAGTTGTGTTGTGTGTGCTTTAGGGTAGCCTCCTTCTACGCGACATGTCATGTCTCCAGTGTAGCCAACAGCCAAAGTTATCCTGTTCAGTGCATTCATACCTTCGTAGGTTTTACCTTTAATGGTTATATTGGGTGCCAGAGTTGGAGGCTCTGTGACAGGGACAGAGAAATCGTTAAACTTTTTTTAATGTATAAGATAGAACCTGCTCATTAATTTCATGACTTCAGACCAAGGCTCTCATGCTGCCAATAATTTGTTGATCTCAAAATCCTAGCAAACCAAACCTCTATGTGATTATTGTTTTGAATTATCCTTTTAGACTGGTTTTCTTAATGTACTGATAAAGAGAACATTGGGCAAGCTGAGTTAAGAAAGCTATAATACATTTTTTCCTAAGAAGTCAGTATATATACAGCTGACTTTGCACAACTGTTTTTTTTTTATTTGGGAGTCCTCATCCAGTGTACATCATCGAAGAGTAGAAGGTCAGAGGATGAAATAAGGTGAACTAAACTATTCCTCCCTGCTCTCAAGAGAAAGGCATTATTTTCACTTTCCTCAGTCCTCCCCTCTCCACATTGGATAACTGACATGAGAGGCATTGTGCTGTGAGATACAACACAGGCTAATTATGCTCCTGTTAGAACTAGATTTAGATTGTAGGCTCAAAAGAGATTTTATTTTCTTTCTTTAATCACACAATTTTGTAGTTGCAGCTTACATAGAGGTCAAGATATATCATCAAAAGACAAAAATAGCTTTAGTCTCACTAAAGAATTGTTGATGTAGTGTCATCGCCAAATGAGACACATTGTGGCTATGGCAGGAACACGTATAAACTAGAGGTACAGAGGTCAAAGAACTCAATGTATATGCTGCCAATGGCTCAGTACTGTTTAGTTATAGATCTAGTTGAACAATGCTTGTGGCAATGAGTTCTTCTAAATAGAATAAAGAACAGATATCACTTAAGTCCTGCCAAAAGCTGAAGAAAAATTTGTTAATTTAAATCAAGATCAATTTCAGAACAGCAAGGTATCTCGTTGTAGATCTGAAAATTCATAAACATCAGCAGTGTATCTTTCAGCAATCTCTGCAAGTCTCCAACAATCTCACTGCACTCTCTTTTAAACCCACAGCCCACATCTTCTAAAAAATACTACACATGCAATACACAGGCTTATTTCAACAATATTAAACAAATAAAGTCTTCATAGGGGTAGATTAAGGGTGGCAGGTCTGGTCTTCGGAATAGGACTTTAGGGACCAAAAGTGGTCCATTTGAATGTTAACAAATGTTCGTTTTTTTTTTAAACTTCATGCTTGGACCATTTTCTTGTTAGGACTTGTCCATCTCTCAATTAACTCACTTTTGAAAGTAACTGAAGTTTTTCGTTTCTGTGTCTTGTTTGTGACAGTGTTGGTAGCTCTGCAGCTCACTTGGTACACCCCGCCCATAGCTGGACTGGGATAAAACTGTCTTAAGTAAAACATATTCTCAACACGTCCCTTTTGAGGCACATCAAATGTCAGGCCTCCCTCAGAGAAGCTGAAAGTTGGTGCTGGGTAGATCTTGTCTTTGGGAACACGACATACTGTTGGAAGTTGATTGTTTGTGTAGTTGGTGTCACCACAGAGGTCGAAAGTGGAAGAAGCTGATTCTATGATTACTGTGTCTGGCTCAAAAACTACAGAATAGAAAAGATAAAAAGATAATCTTTGAAATCAGAAGCAAAAGCAGTATCAAATATTTTTGAGTGGACTCTTACAAATCAAATAACAATGCTATTTCCCAATGTTTATTTTGACATTCTCACCTTACAGATCAGTGATAGAACTAGAGGATGCTACACACAGAGTGCCTATAGCTAGCATTTTAGGTTTCTTAGGCCAGCACCATCTGACCGTAGTGCAGGTAGCATGTTCGATTGTTAGCTTGAGTGTATTTTTGGGTTTCATGTTATTTTCTTTTCATCGCACAACAAAACTATGAAAAATAATTTGTATTTATTCGAAGCTAAGAATAAGATGAAACAGACAAGACAGTTGGATTGTTCAAGCAAGAACGAAAGTAATAGTTCAAGTAGTATTTTTTTACCGTAGAAAAAAATCATGGAAGTTATAAGTAATCATATACACTGGCCAACATATTTTACAAAGTCAAAAATTAAATTGGACCCTTACGATCTATTTCAAATTCTGATGAAGGAATGGCAAGAAGTATTACTTTTAGCTCACCAAATGTCGTAGCGTTAAGAATAAACTGTTTATGTAGTAGCTTAATCTTCCCATCCGCTCTTTTTTTACTTTGCAAATCTCCGTTAGGACACATTTATGAAGTTACAATAACAAGTTTATAGCTTTCATAATGCCGTTAATCAAAGCAATAAAACTTCGTTGCTATGGTATTGTTTTTAGTTCTGTTTCAATCTGTGTGTCTACTGAATTATGTGAAGGTCCTAACATTTTGTAAAATTTTAGCTCTTTTTCTTTTGTTGGTGTTTGGACAACTTTTGTGTCCTTTCTAGGTTTGATAACTCTCTGAAGTGATTTTGGCTGTCCTAGTGTCTTGCAAAAGATGCTCTGTGTTTTTAGGATCAGAGTTCAGTTTTCTTCTAACTGAACGTGTGGCAAGGCAATCCTCTTGTGCAGCTAGAGGTGTATTCTTGGAAAGACTTGGTGATTGACTGAATGTTGTATCATTTTTTATCATTGGAGATGTTGAACTGTCGTGTGTCTGTGTTTGTGTCAACTTAATAGATGTTGATTGTGCCATCAGAGGAGAGAAGTGTTAAAAATTGAATCATGAACTTGATCATCTGCGCATGTGATATTCATACTAAAATTTGTATCTGCGGCATTGTCAGTCTGATGTAAAGCTGTGTATGTTGTGTTTGTCCTATCAGAGTGAGATGAGTCAATGTTCCTCAAGTCTGTGTTGCATGTGTTTGTGCCGTGAGTTTCTGTTATTTCTAAAGTATGTGTGATTGTATAAATGGAGAAGCTTTTTTTTTCTATCTTGAGAGGAGTTGTCTTCTTTATCAAAATGTGGGCTGCTTGTTTCTGTGGCGAGGTCTGTCGCACTTGGTGAGTGTGAAGGTGTAGGCCCAGGCATAGTCGCTGTTCTTTTCACACAACCATAAATTAAGCTGTTATGATGGCTGCATAATGTGCAATGTTGTCGAATTGTTGGTTTGTGGGCACATTACATATCCTTGTTTTTAAGAAATGGTTGTTTTGCTCTGTTTATGGTAGTCACTCTGCGCATTCTTCTTTTAGAGTTAATCAACGCAAAAGGCTTTACTTACAGAACTTTGAATATGTATCCTCATTGTCTTCATTAACATTTAGTCCATAAGTCTGTAACATGTCTACAGACCGTTAAGCACATTTGTGTAGTCTGTTGTTTTTTTTTTTTCTATGTTTTTTTTCTTTTTGGTAATACAAATTTAATATTATAACAAATTCGACATAGTCCTCGCACAAAATGTGTGTGGCTCTCAAAGGAATGCTCCATACTGGAATCCACCTATATAATACAAGGAGTTATTTCATGGTGGAAGCTTTTTATCTACCTCGATTACATACACTGTATAGCTTTCCACCTTAATAATATAGAGTTGGTGGGGTTGTACTATTTGGTGGATACATGTTCCACCTCAATAATACAAGGGATGGGGGTCTTTCTTATTTAGGTGGAAAGTTCTTGTTTTTACTTCGCTGATTAGGTCATTATCCATGTATCATTTAAAAAAAACATGTGATTACCCACGAAGCTTATCATTGACATAGAGCTCATTTGAATCTGTGCGTAGATCTAATCAAACCGTTACTTGTTATTCTGAAAAATTATAATTGACACAGAGTTCAATTGAATCTGCGCTTAGATCTAATCAAACCATTACTTGTTGTTCTGAATAGGCCTAGATCTAGATCTAAGTGAAAATAGTTTTTGTACTAGAATCTAGATAGATCGAGTGGAAAGGCGAATCTTGCTGTTGGAACTGAAGTTTTTGACGAGTACTGCACCTCGACCAATTCAACGTTTGAGGCTAAATGTGCCAAAATTGTTGAATCGCATAATAAAAGAATTCCGTCAGCTAAAGGCAAATATCCTGTGGAATGGCAGTATATGAGCATCACATTTGAATGCAAACATTTTGGCACATACAAAATTACAAAAGCAAGTCGTCTGGAAAAAGGAAAGTGCAAGAGTAGGTAGAAACTGACCTATAATTATATAGATCTTAAATTTAGCCTAGATCTGCACTATATTCAGTTTCATAATTTTTAATGGGGATCTACAATTCTAGAAATTGATATTATTTCCAGACAATCGCGATCTAGATCTAACCCTAATTTTCAAAACAAAGTGATTATTTTCCTGAGCAAAAAAAAAAAAAAAAAAAACAATTGCTTGCCTCAACTTTCATTTAAACAAATCCAATACCTCTTGTATGCCCGGCATGTGCATTATAAAATTGCAACCCCCAACCCTCAACATTGAAATCCTAAAAAAAAATGAACTTAATTGAGCCAAAACACAAACTACAGATCAACAAGCAAAAATAAAAATGTATGGGTTTTAAGGTTTTCAGCATTTACTTTTCAACACTAAAATAAAATAAAAATTATGGAAGTTAAGGGGGATGAAATTTTGTAACTAAAAAAAAGAAGCCTTGAACATCGAAGTTTCCTTCACTGGGGCTTCTCCTGTCAAAAAATATGTGTAACAAGTTGTAAATTTATAAAGGAATGATTTATCAGAACTAAAGAGAGTTCAGCCGGTAAATACCCCATGTCTCATTTTAAGCACCGAGTCGCTGACTTAAATAAAGCTCCAGATAGTCTTCTAATCCTATAGTACATGTAGTTTAGTACTGAAACGTAAAAGTCTATCAAACAAGGAGTACTCATCAGAGGCTCTAGGTCTATAATAAGTAAAACTTTAAAAATAGTAAGGCCCTAACGTAGATCAGTCAACTAGAGTAAGATCGTTAGCGAAGAAAAATAAAATAGGGGCCTACCAAATAAGAAAAAGTCTACCACCAGATCTAGTACTACACAGGAGAGCAATATTTTTTTAATAACAATTTACTTGAGGGATAAATAATGAGAGTGAGAGACATTTGCACAATGTTACTATATGATAGACCTACATTAGTTCTATCATTATATGGAGATAAACATGCGACCTGATATAGTCTAGAGGAAAGGGATGTAACACCGGGGTGGAAAACTTTCCACCTAAATAATACAGGGCAAAGGGCTGTGTATTATTTGGGTGGAAAACCTTCCACCTAAATAATGTAGAGCATAGGGGTTTGTATTATTTGGGTGGATTCCACCTCAATAATAGCTGCCACAATTTAAACGGCAATTTCACACAATTATCTTTTTCTTAAAGCGATGAAGCTTATTTCTGATAAAACACAAGTATCTATAGATTCAAACAGAAAAACCGTTTTTAAAATTGCAAGGGTCCATTTTTAAAAAAAAAGACATTTAAAAAAGAACTGTATGAGTTTAAAGTGCAAAATCATGATTATTTTTAGGTTACTTTGACTTGTAAATGAGACCTACACAATTTTTTACAGAAACACCAATTATATTCCGTCGTGAAGATCAAATTCAGAAGATAAAAATGAGTGGAAGAACTATGTTTATACTCTGAGTAGTTTTGGCAATAAATTGATGTAAAGAAAGCAGATTTTTGGATGTATCGTTAGTTTAGCCGCTAACATACGCCTGCATGCACGGTGCACCGGGATCCCATTGTAGGTGCTTGATTGACAACTGCAGGTGTGATCTGCTGTAACTAAGCTTAAGTCTCCTAAGTCCTCCGGGTTTTTTAATGAGCCCGGCTCGCAGCTCACTACTAAGTTGCAAGATACTGGGGTAAATGTGACGCTATATATATCTATTGCCTCTCTTTTAAAAACTGCAAAATAGCAAGTAAAACAGAATCAGTGAAGTAAGCAGGATTGGATTTTTTAAAAGTAAATGTTACCAAAACCCTTGCCTATCAGTTATCCAAACTATTTCAGTGTTTTTACTTACTCCGAATAAAATATGTCCCGTGTATGATGTTTAACTGCATCCAATAGGCAAAATACAACTAAACTGGTATCCCTATTAATTTTAAATTGACAAGGAGAGTAGTGGAATCCAAAAGGGACTCAAAACAAGACCTGCAAAAGGCAGAAGAGCTTAATTATGACAATGGCTATCCCTCAGTAAGAATTCCCAAATGAGTGAAGATAGCAACCCTGTCCTGCCGCCAAAGGATATTGTTAAGGGACGTGGAAGCCCATACCGAGGGGTGGACATTGGCTAATTTCCAACATTTGATCAAAACATGCTGAACCTACTCCTCTTGTTACCCGCAAAGGTAATACACAGTAGTGATACATCAATTGCACCCCCCTCTATCCGACAGGAGAAGTGTATGTCTCGTTCTTGCATGAAAAATTTGCGTCATTCCTGTGTAGACTCTACAGGTAATCATTTGCCTTGAAGGCCTTATAGAATTTGGGGAATCTCTCATCATTAGATTACTGCGTCACCCTCCAGAGTTCCACAGTGCTGCATCGCAGAACATACATAACACCTGACAGATTGATGGCTACCACTGCTGTGACTGAGGTTTTCTCTCATTTTGTCAGTTCAGTGGTTATCTCATTGGTGATGACTCATACATGGGATGGTAGCCATTGCACTACAGTCCACATCCCCTACGTCTTCTGCAGGTGATCCATTAACAACACCGATTTTCCCATGTCTCCCTGCCAGATCCACCCAAAGCCTGAACTAAAACTCATCAGTCAGTGAAGATAACAGCGTCTGGCAGTGCGGCTCCTCTATGCAGCCTCATGGTGGTAACCTTTAAACCTCTGTGACAGCCTTAAAACTCGCAATTCAAGCTGCAAGTTTGATTACCAACGTGTCTGCATACCCGAGATATTGTACCATCGACCCACAAGATGTAAATCCCCTAGCCTCCGTTTCCTGTGCTTTTATTTGAAGAGCCGTTCAAGTATGCCAGGGCATATTCTCTGTCATACTTGGCAGTGACTTCCAAGGAAAGGACCCTAAGAGCAAGGGGACAAGTTTCATCTTTTCTACCCATCAGTCCCAGGTATGAACTGGTTTCAGGAGCAGTTGGTGCCTTTTTGGAGGCCCATGCTGACACCACATGTGTTAAGAATACACTGTAACCGCTAACTTAGTTTCTCCCTCTGCCTGCGACCAGCGAGCTGTAACAGAGACATTAGTCACCCTCTCTGCACAACTAGTGCTTTGCAGGCTGGGGTGACAGAAGCAGCAGCGACATGGGATATTTTGTGTATATTTTGGTATCTTTTCATCAAGATTTCTTAATTCCATTTCAAGCAAAAGATCCCATATCTAGATTCATTTAAACAAGAGAATCTTAGCAACGAGACGATATAACTTTCATTCCCAGTTCTACTAACCTATTAAGATTATAAATTGAAAAATTTGTTGTTTATGAAACAGTTGAAAGAAATTATGTTTTTTATCTAGTTATTAGTCAAGTTTCAATATTTTTCACCTGCCC
>BLXT01006571.1:0-18049 GCA_019648995.1 Plakobranchus ocellatus | reverse complement strand
CTGTCAACGCTGTTTGTATTCATTTGATGCAATAAAGCACGGAGAACTTTTACAGTCGATTTTGCCTATTCCCTGAGCGTGTCCTGTCGTGACAGTTATGATGATGATAAAACAGAGATGTATAACAACGATAATTAACGTAAAAATGAGGACAAGGATAGTACTGTTCATGATAATGTGACCAAACAACCTGACATTGATGTTAATGTCGGTATGAATATAGACAGTATTATGTAGATGTAGATGATGATTGTGACAACAATCATTACTGTAAAGATAAATACTGTGGAGATGATTACAACAATAAAATGAGTTAGTGATGATAAAAATGTAAATAAAATGATTCTGGATCAAATGAAGTTCATCTTTTCACTTACAATATAAAATCCCAGCGTCACAAAATGAAAAGATTTATGGTCCTGTCTAATTCAACATTTCTTTTTTAAATGACAACACGGTTCCTTTTTTATTCATTCAGAGTCAAATTATTCTCTTGATTATCCTTTTAACTTTCTATACAAGGAAAATATCACATTCACCTCTTTATTTTAAGTTCTCCATGTTCACCAAACCAGACAGCCCTACAACTTGAAACATTATAAGACACCGCTACCCGACGATTACTTACTGAGGGTGACAGTGGTAGAGACTGTTGTAGCAGCCACCAAGTCTTTCCCATCAGTCACATCAGGATATATGAAGGCTCTAAAGTTGTGAGTGCCCTCCCCTAATTCTGCTACAGTTACATCAATTGAGCACTCAGATCTATAGTAGACTGGTGTTCCTGTAAGTTCTGTGGGGTTGTAGGTCGGGGTTGTGTTGATGGTGACAAACGCTTCTTCCTGTAGATGAAAGGTGTAGGTTGGACATCATTTAATTAAGGGTAAATAAGTTGAGTTTATGTGATGGTGAGGATTCACTCACTGATGGGGAAAGATGCCGTTTTGGGAAGAAAGAAAGAAAGAAAGAGAGAGAGAGAAAGTGGAGGACAAGAGTGATGAGGTTTGGATTTTGTGCATGTAATGGCCTACACACAACAAAACGTGATTTCAGGCTTTCAGGTCCTCTGTCAGGCCAGATGAAAGAGAGATTGTGAGAGAGAGAAGGAAAGACAGAGAGAGAAAGTGGGAAACAGAGAGAAAAGAGAAAGAGGGAGAGCACAGGGGGCCTGAATCTTGACTGCTTTCTGATTTTCTTTATGAAGTCTGGTCTATTTGGTTTTTTTTTTCAATACTATTTCTTTGTTATCTAAAATGGACTCAAAATACTACAGACACACACTGTCTCTGACTCTCTTTGCATCTCCCTCCCTTTCTCCTCCTCTATGGTTTCTTTCTTGTTCTGATTCTCTCTCTCTNNNNCTCTCTCTCTCTCTCTCTCTCTCTCTCTCTCTCTCTCTCTCTCTCTATCTATCTATCTATCTATCTATCTATCTATCTATTCTCTTTCTGTCTCTTTCTTTTTTTCTTTTTCTATGGCTCTCTTTCTTGCTCGCTCTCTCTGTCTCTCTCTATCTATCTATCTTTCTTTCTGTCTCTCTCCTTTTTTTTCTCTCACTCTTTCTCTCTCTCTCTATCCCCCCTCCCTCCCTTTTTTTTAAATTTAGCTTAAAAGCGATGTTTTGGGTTTTTGTTGTGAAAGTTAAGGTTTGTTTAAGTAGTCTAGCCAATTAGTAGAAAAAAAAATAATTTCAGAGAATCTGTGAAATGTGACAAAGTAACAACCTTGAAGGTACATGAAATGTAGTCCGAGTTCCAGATCTAAAGAAAACATTGGCAGGTGTAGAGCACTAACTATATCAATTTCTACGATTTTATTCCTACCACATAGCAGCACTCATTAAACTATTCGCACGTTTATTATTACCCTCTATATTTCGCCCTTTGACACATAATATCAAAATCATAAATATTCTGTATAACGCATTTTAAGGATTTGAAACCAAGCGGAGTAGCAAACATTGAGCTATCTGGATCCTCAACATTGTGTTGATTGCAAAGCACTTTTAAACCAATCACAAATTCAACAAGCTTTTAGCCTAATACCTCTGTGTTTACAGAAATGTATATTTTCTCCAACATGTAAAGAATTCATGGATAACTGGCCAAACCCAAGATCACCTCGTTGTGGACAGGTTATACACAAAAACCAAACCTTACTGATCAAGATTAAAAGTAAAAAGCGAAAAAAGAAAGTAAAGATGTTCTGATTCCTTTGAGAGATTGGGACGCTATGAATGATTTAGTTCTTTTCTGGCTTGCTTCTTTGATTATTTTATGCATTTTCAGTGTGGGATTGGTATCGTGATAGGGAGAAATAGGAATTTACTGAGGCTATGCATTGTGCCAATCCTCACTTTGATGTGTAGATTGTTAATTCCTTTGACATACTCAATGAATTTAATGAATTATTCAGTGGGATCAGATGATGAAAACAAAACAGAAAAAATAATAATGATAATATTGGAAATGATACTGAGAATGATAATAGTCATAATAATAATAATAATGGAGGCGGTGGTGGTGATGATAAATAGTAATAATAATAATAGTAGCGAAGCAACAAAAAATGATAACAATGATAACAGTAATTATACTGATATAATACATCCATGTTTGAAAAAGTGGTAGTGATTTGAAAATTATACATATTAAGCTTTAACAAAAAAATAGCATTAACTGGTATTCCCTTGAGTATAGTTTTAGTTTAATTTGCAGTACGAGATGGAACGTGAGACACTTAAGCAACAAATTGCAATTTCTTTTTTTTTTTCCTCACAATAGATACAATGATGAAAAGGGGGCAAGCATTTGAATGTATGCCTTCAAAATCTGGGGTTTATTTTTTTTTTTTTTCTATCTTACAATTCCACCCTTTAGTATTAACTGACTCTTTGGTAATAAAAAGGGAGATTTTGCGCAGCGGCACACTTTTGCTAAAAAATGAACACACAACAATGCTTCTAGTTGTTTTCTGATCACAAATTGTAGAACTATTGTTTCAAGGTGGTTTGGACGGTGGTCAAAATGTTGATCAAAATGTAGCAAATCAGAATGTGAGTCTGGTTGTAGAGACTTGATTTGCAATTGGCCAGAAACAGAGGAAATGAAAATTCACAGCCTAAACAATGTCAATATTGATTGGGTTTTTTAGGGCTTTTGTAAATAACCAGTCCGCAACAAGGTGATCTCTGGCTTTAAGGCCCTCGGTCAAAATTTAAAGAAAAGAAGTGACAATTAAGTTCTTTTAAAGTTCCTGACCAGCTGTCTAAAGCCAAACAGACACAATTATCTGCAATTACTTCTTCTTGGGAAAAGACCAACTTTTAGGCAACAGTTTTCACATATTTGAATTCAAAAAACAATCTTTCACATTTTGAAACCTTCTATTTCAGAAATTTAGACTACCCGTTGGGTCTAGAAAATATGAACACAGCTTCACAAATTAGTTTGAGGACAATGGCAACTCATTTACTTTAAAGGATATTATGGAAATCGTTTCCGCAGCAATCTTCTTTATTTAGGTTCCTCGTCTGGAATAGATATTAGCAATCATGGTCTTTCATTCAACCCTGTTCTCAGGTAATATAAAACTATTGTTGCTATCAAGATCTATTGCCTATAAGTCAAGACTTTCAATAAAAGAGTGAGAGAGAGAAGGCTAGGAGTGAAGAGCAAAAACTCAAAATTTCAAATTCTGATAGCAGTTGTAACTTGTATTAAAAAATTTTAAAAGTTTGAAAAGAATTTTGTTTTTCATACCTGAGAAATAATGTGTAGAGTATTTAATAAATCATTTGCCAGGTGTGGATATTTTTCCAATGTCAGTTTATTTGATCCAATTATAAAGTGTGATGATTACATTACACAGTACCTCCAGTCCTTTCAATAGCTGCTAGGTGAGATGCTATGGTAATGTTCTATTTAAGGATGAGACAATTGGTTGCTGTAAATTGAGTCTACACCTAGATCCAGACTTGGAAGTGCTAATGTTGTGATTTGGCCTGTTTACTTGCAGTGTTCAGTCAGATTTTGAGTAGGTATAGGTCATTCTTATTTTTAATATTATTGTTTTAGCTTTGTGTACTTTGTTAGATCTTAGGATTTCTAAAAGGTTCTTGAACGTGTGAGAACATTGTTACAGATTGAATTCCAGCTACTGGTAAAGGGGGGAAAGTTTGGCCACTAGTTTTTGGCTAACTTTGATTACATTTTAGAGTGATTCTACGTTATGCTACAAAGAACAGTTTGTGTTACATTGATTGATTGGCCTATGCATTCAATAACTACTGTTTTCTAGAAGCTGTGGGCAGCAGATATATGAGAACGGTTGTGAAATCATTGGGAGAGCTAGCAGAGATCACTGAGAGATAAAACGCAGATGGTAGAGAATTGCAGACTGTCACAGTACACCAGAAATAAAATGTAGATAATACCTCTGATGTAGGACGTTGAGTTCTTTAGATCTATAGATAGACCTAGCTGAAATAATGGAACTCTGGAGATTGTGTGAATACGAAAAAAACTGAGTTTATTTAACTCAACAGCAGGAAATTAATATCAAACAATATTCACATAGGCCGTCGATAAGAAAACTAGATCTAGCTCTAAAAAATCTGCGTAATCGCTATACAATGATCTTACTGCAATCTCTATAATCTCTGTGATCTCTACGAACTTTCTGCCTACTCTGTGTCTTTTCTGTGTCTCAGTCTCAGTCTCTCACCAATCTTCTCCCGGTATTTATACTTTTTTTCAAAGAAAACTCTACAAATTTCTGGAAACCTATCCCACAATGCAAGCATAGAATGTTCCAAACTGTTGATCTAGAACGTTACATCCTAATCCTAAAATAACAAAAAGCAGTCTTTAAAAAGACATTGGGGAAATCCATAGGCTAAAAATAGAACATGAGTCACACTCGTTTACGTAATGAATTCTCCTTCGCTTTGCATAAATTAACTCCCCTAAACTGGTTCTTTCCAGAACTCTCAAGTTGACATGCGTTCAATAAACAAACCCTAAGTCTAGTTTTTGTTACACAGACCTAAGTAATTTTGGAAATTAAATTGCTATTCTGAAATTGTTCCCAATTCTAATAAACTTTTGTTCAAATTTTGGCAAGACTTGGAGTGATTCCAGTTCTTCAGTCCATGGAAAAGAACACATTGTCACAGGCAGTGTTCAATTTGATGGACAACAAGAACTTACTGCCCGATGTATCTATGTTTTTGAACCCTCATTTCATCATATTTTGGTGAATTACCAAATGATAGCAAGTGTTGGACAAAAAACAAGGAACGAAGAGAAACTGGAAGCAGTAGGGGTGTTGTTTATTAGTGTATGGTGAGAATGTCCAAAAATTGGTACTGAAAGAAGCTAATTTTGAGTAACCTTTAATTAACATCATAAGACAGAATCAACTACAATTTAGTGGCACAAAGGTTTAGAACATTTGTCACTCATAGGAAAGATTGTAGGCAAATGCAGTTGCGGTATACAGGGAATAACTTCTAATCTATTAAAAGTTTTAATGCATCGCGTATCTGCAATAGGCAAGGGTAGCAACAACTTTAAAAGGTTAACTGAGAACAGATTTGAGGGGAGGTTTATGATCACCAACGTTTCAGGAAGAGATAAAGAAGATGACCACTTGTAGACAATGTCTAACTATTTTAATAAACGGTGCATTTTACGACGAAGTTTGAGTCAATAAAACATTGTTTCCATAGAACGTAGTAAATGCATCAACAGTAGTAAATGAAAACAATCTTGTGCTTTCACATTGAGCTTCAAAATCACAAATCAAATCCAGCTGTAAACCTTTCTTAGAAAACAAAGAGGATATTCTTGATGCTGGAGTAAAAATGGTTCATTTATAAAATATATAGCTTTCTGCAGACTTTTTTTTTTTTCAAAATGAGTGTTTCTCTTTCCATGCACGATATTTTAAAACATCTCCAATTACAAGAGTAGTATAGGTCTTTTACCTTTCCCCTTTTAAACAGCCATAATCAATCAGTTGTGCAAATAACATTTTTTTTTTTTAAAGTAAACCAACTTCCTCGCCCACCTCATGTTTACATGTCTAACTAGTTTTAACTCCTATAGATAATGATTGGAAAAGTTTTAAAATACAATATCTGATTTATTTGGGCTAATCTCAAGAAACTCATGAACATAAAACTCACATTTGTTTTCTTCTCAAAACTGCACTTGGCCCTGGGGTAGACTTTGGTGGTTGAGCAGGAAACATTCACAGACTCTATATCACCTGGTACAGCTGTGTTTTCTCTCATTGTACAGCTTGGGTTCTCTGGATTAGCTGGTTCATAAACATACAAATTATTCCATTTGCCACATCTTCTGCAGCAAAAGCTGAAATATGAAATACATTTAAAGCAAATCTGGTTCTTCACTGTATCATACCTGCCTAGTTAAGATCATCCAATTCAGTAAACCAAGAGGAAAAATTTCGTAATTTTGTTTTCTTTTTTAGCCCCATGAGGAGCGCATGTTAGCACTAATACTTCCTTCTACATATGTGAT
The DNA here is from genome assembly GCA_019648995.1 of Plakobranchus ocellatus. Taxonomy (NCBI): domain Eukaryota; kingdom Metazoa; phylum Mollusca; class Gastropoda; family Plakobranchidae; genus Plakobranchus; species Plakobranchus ocellatus. Next base: position 11,501 of record BLXT01006571.1, on the reverse strand, counting down.
CTGTAAATTAAAATTTACAGCTATGATACACATTACATTCAACAGAATGTTCACTACTCTAAGTGATATGGTACAAGCCTTCTTCAAGCGTTTCAACAAATCTGACTCCTTCACTGAATAGAACAAAGACTTGCTGTACTTGAGCCACCAAAATTTGTAATGAATCAGGCATTTTTGCATTTTCATAATCTGATGCATTTTTAGTAATAATTACGAATTTTTCGTAATACTAGGAAGGTATGTTGTATTGAAAATATTCTGTACTTATGATAATGTATCGTAAACATCCACACACAGACATGTATGTGCAAATAGTTTACAGTTTATAAATATCTGAATTTCTCAACCACCTGTTGCCTCTATCGAGAAATATTGAGTGAAGCCATGATTTTCTGTGGCTGAATCTCATCTGTTTCTGTATCATAAAGTAATTTAAATGTTCATAGATTGATAATGAAATATATTATGAGACTGGTGTAATTGTATTACTATCCATTCTAGCAGCAGCAGCAGCAGCAGCAGCGGCGGTGGCGGCAGCAGCAGCAGCAGCAGTAGTAGTGGTAGTAGTAATATAATAGTAGTAGCAGTAGTAGTAGTAGTAGTAGTAGTAGTAGTAGTAGTAGTAGTAGTAGTAGTAGTAGTAGTAGTAGTAGTAATTGTTGTTATTGTTGTTGTTGTTGTTGTTATTTGTCACAAAGTAATGGTATAAGTAGGCATTTTAAAACAGGATGTTTTAAACTTTAAGTTACCCTAAGCAGACGCTGCGAGTGTGGATGGGAGTACGATATGGGCTAAAGGCGTAACAAGGATCAAAAGGCAGCCATGGGTTCACGTAGGTTGGAAGAAGAACAGTTCTGGCATAACGGGGTTAGATCATCTTGTTATGCATCTTGATCTCATGGTCGCTGCCTCCTCATATTAGTAACGGGAATTTTGTACCAAGGTTGGGGTCACAGACAAAAGGGTTTCCGCTGGAAACTATGTAAAAAATTGTGTAGTGTCCATCCTTCAGGCGCCCACACTACTGGATCAATCTGTATATATACGGGACCAGATCGAAGCTGGTTCAAACCCTGCAGAAGACCTCCCCATGAGCGCAGAAGAAGCAGATTAAGTCTGCAACGTTTGACCCTAGAAGCTCGTCGTTAGATTGCTAAAGTTCTAACTTTAAAGTTTTCACAAAGTGCAAGTATTTGCCTTCAGTTGGAGTACAAGTCCTGACTGATATAATCAGAATAAAAGAGCTCTCTTTGCCCAAAGCCTAAACTTCTCTGTCCGAGGTGAGTATTCGTATATAAGAGTTATAACATTATCGTTGTAAATGTAACATCAAGGATATTGATTAGTGATTGTCTTGACTAGAAGGGACAACTAACTATTACAGGAGTGCGAGTCAGATGAGTTATTACTCTTAAATGGAATGTTTCATAATTGAATTCTCCTTTAAATATGATTACAGACTCTTGGTACGCATAACTATGAGTGCAGAGTAACTACATAATTATGTATTGCTAATGAACTCTATATGAAAATAAGTAGAGTTAATGCTCTAAAAGAATGACAAGTTCTATACATGAGACCAGGCGCTGTCAGCTGATTTATGAAAGGTAAGTATGCTGTCCCAACTCAGGGGCTACTTGGTAAATGCAATGCACCCATTATTTTATTTTCAGTTGGTACTGTTGTTGGCATTGGTTTTGGTATTGGTGTTGCCATAGCCGTAACCATCAACATAGCCACTGTCGTCAACGTTGCCATTGCCGTTGCCATCATCGTCACTGTTGCCATAGACATTGGTTTTGCTTTTGCTAAGAGGGACCATTGTGAAGCTGTTGTGGTATAGCTGGTTGTTAACAGTCACATTGGAGTTTGTCAAACCCCTGTAGTAACGCATGGTATATATACAAGTATTAATAATACCCTAAAACTGCTCTTAGTTCCTCAGCTTTATTGAGTTTGATTTATGATAAGTGTTTAAGTCTTTGTAAGCCTGATAAATCATTGATTTATCCTGACAATATAACGCACGCTATTTTAAAAGCTTTTGTACATCTTACTTTGGCCAAATCTATTGAGAATATTATTTTGTCTTGTATAACCGCTCGATCTTTGTATTACCATAATAAATTTGTAATTACCTCTTTATTAAAATTTGAATCGGACTTTGAGTTCAGTGTTTTCTGTTTAGTTGAAAGTGTCCGCTTTCATATCACGCACTGCAGGTTATTAAAGTGTGCTTATACTTGCGTAGCCTGCATGTTGTGACATTGTTGTAGTAGTACCAAAGGAGGAGGAGGAAAGAGAGCGCTGAGAGTGTGTCAAGCAAAGAGAAAGAAAGAGAAAAGGTGAGGGGTGAAAAAAAAGAGAGAGAAAGAGAATGAGAGAAATTTTGAAATGAATGAGGATAAAAAAAAAATTGTTAAGGGAGTCTTCATAAGAACTAATAGCGATAATCACTAAAAGAATCGATGGAAAGAATGAGAAAGTCAGTATGCATGCAGAAAGAAAAAGTATGCGTGTTGTAGTCTTTTGATGCAGGATATATTGTTGACATTGTAGTTCCAAGTGTAACCAAAGGACACTATTTTGTTTAACATATGAGCTGACATTAGGAGGTCTTTATTAGAAAAAGGCTTAAAATTAAGCTTATGAAAGGAGGGGGCGTTACTCTTCTCCAGAATTTGGTTTACAAAAGTGGAATTCGGACTGAGAGTTTGACACCTCAAAAAAAGAGCAGTAATTTCTCAAAATTGAGGGGATTTGCAAAATAAAGAACTGGCTTCGAAGGCCTGCAACTCCGATTTTTACCTTTTCTTTCCCTTTTAAAAACTGTTTATATCCATTAATACATCAAATCAAATGGCAGACTCACCATAAACTTCAAGCTTATTGCATGCAATGACTTCTTTTTTGACACTACCAGCACAAGGCCTGCAGGTCCATCTAGTCTCCATGTTGAAGGGGTCAGTCCTGGAAACATTGGGGATGGTGAGTGTTGAGTGGATGTTATTCCTCGTGGCAGAGAAACCGTAGCGTGATGAATAACCACCACCACATCCATTGGAGTAACACAAAATAACTGATGTAGGTTTGTTCACTCTCCACTCAAGTATGAACGTAGAAGTAGAAGAACAAGCTAGCGCTGCTGGTTCTACTGTACAAGTCAATATTGTTTTCTGTCCTTCTTCTGCAGGTCTACAGTCTGGTTTCACTGGATGTAAAGAATAAAATACCTGATAACATATGTTTCTACGAGGTGGAGAGGTTGGAGAGGGGATGGGGACGAGGAGGATAGTAGCAAATGGAGGCATAAAAACAGTAAAAGAGAAAGAGAGAGAGAGAGAGAGAGAGAGAGAAAGAGAGAGAGAGAGAGAGAGAGAGAAAAGTCAGAAACAGAAGAGAGAGAGTGAAACAAAGAGGCAAATTCTGACTGTCAGAGAGACAAAAAAATATAAGCAAAGAGAGAACAAAAAACTAATGAAGAGAGGACAGTACAGGGATGAAAGATAGAGAAGAGTTTAAAGGATAAGTGAGGAAAGTTAGTCTTTGAGCCTCTTCCCTTTTCCATCTCCGAGGAAGTCTCTCCATGCAAAATAAGCGTTAGTCTACCAAACAAAGAAAGGCTTCAAAAAATGTTTGAAGTCTTTGAGATGGAAATGTTAAGAGGAAGGTAAAAAGTGCTAACAGTCAAAAAAGACTCAAGTAAGGCTGTTTGTCTCTTTAATTTTAAGGAAAGTTTTTAATTGAAACAAACCAAACTAAAGAAGACAAGCCTTACTTCATTTAGCCCATGTAAAGTAATAAGCTTAACATAAAGAACGCATTTGTACACGCAACAAAAAAATATCTTTTAACATTGCAGCACAGAAAGCACTTAACACTTGGCTAAGTGTGGGACACAAAACAGTGCAACACACGGCCTGACCAAGAATTACAAAAGACTCAAGTCAGGCTCTTTGTCCTTTTAATTTTAATTAAAATTTTATTTTGAAACAAAACAAATTTAAGCAGGCGTGCCCAATACGATTTCAGGACTTCATTAAAACGTAACTTGTTTCAGCCTGTTCCAGGACTGCATTTTTAAAGGTGGTTTTCCTTTCAGTCCGTTCCAGGACTACCCCTATAAAATTCAATAACAGCAGGAATTTTAATACAACATCTACATTCATTAAATTCTCATTTCTGTATTTCAAACTCATAATTCAACATAATTTCTATTACTTAAAAAAATATATATCGTTAACTCTTAAACATTTAGATTTACAATCCATTAATATTTCAAGCATTTTAACGCTCAGATATAAATGTATATTTAATTCATATAACATTTCAAAATTTAATCATTTTTAATATTTAATGATTTTGACCATTCAATTTTCCAATCTCTCCAACACAAAGCCAATATCGCCAAATATCTGCTAATCAAAATACACTATCGTTTAATTAAATTTATGGTTAGATCATAGCCCACAGGCTGCAAAGACAATAAAGTAAAGTTTTCAGGGGAAAAAAGGCAAAATTTGAGCATTTTTTATTGAAATGCAGATTTGAAAAGGCATTCAATTTTCTTTTACACACACACAAAAAAAAAATACTCAGGGACATTGTCACAATGTAAATTTCACAGACGACGGAAAACAACTTACCATTTCCTGGCTAGTTTCAGGCTTGTCCTGAACTTATATAGTGAATGCAATGGCTGATCCAGGCCACAATCAATTTGAGTTGGCGATGTAGCCTTTTATCCACTCACTATTCATAATGGACACATTGATGAACAAACCTTCACTAATAAATAAGTTGATGCTTTAAGAATTATTTTTATGTTACTGCAACACTTATTTTGAGTCTAAATGCAATGCCAAAATACACTGAGAAGAGGGATCTATGATAGGATTTGGTCAATGTTTACATTCAAGCCTCATTTCCCAGTTCATTGCAATTGCGTCACAATCTAAAGTCATGATCAAGTAAATATTCCAGAGAACTTGCGGGTTTTTCCACTAGAGTGACATTTTCTTATTAGGCTAGGTCTATCCTCTATATTACAGAGCCCCTTACCCAAAGAGGCTAGAAGGAGAAATTCAGAAAGCAAAAAAGAGGAATTTCTGAAAAAGCAAGAGGAATCAACTCGCCGCAGTTGCAGCCTGATCTATTGGGGATGTGGATTGAGCAAAGAATGATATCAGAGGTTTGGTTTGTGATTTTATTGTATCATATTCACAATGGTTTTTTTATTTTTAAATACCTATCAATGTCGGTTTTCCCACCAGACTTAAGTGTGAAATTACATTCACATATGTGCATCTGGCATAAGAGTTTCCTAATTTGGAAGGTACAATGCAACTCCATAACCGAGTATACTCGTTCCTAAATTTTTTATCAAGTCGCAGTTTCTTGTTCACTGGCTCCGCCATGGCACTTGTAAACACCAACACAGTCAAAGGTCTTAGAGTAAGTTAGAGTCAAGAAGTCAAGGCCTACAAATGATATTATCTAAAGAATGCACATAAATATCCAAATTCACCGTCACAGTGGAAATTAACAATGGGTTTTGAAAGCGAAAATTACTCTCACATGAAACAAACAATGTAGTTCTGGATCTAGGCTTCATTAAAAAAATTACTAACTAAACTCAATTTGACACATTAGTCATTGGAACGGTACTCTCCACATGATTCTCAATAATCATTTTCGTGATAAATATATATCTTTAAAAAAGTAAAAAAATAATCGGGCAATGGGAGGGATCGATAAAAGGGGAAATCTAATGAGTATCGGTAATTTTGCCCTCCCCCCCCTCCCTGAATTTGTTGACCATATTTTTCTTCCCAAAAAATACCTAAACTATATTTCGAGAGGCCAAAATCTCGAAGACAGTCACAACGAAAATCGGTATTTTGCATTTTGGTATTTCTGTATTTTATGCGATTCATGCAATAAAAATTTTGCCAGATAGGACAGACATTGGAAATACATTTTGCCAGCATTGCAAAAACTATTGAAAATTGGCCATGAAGAAAATAATCTGGAAATTGGGTCAAAGCTAGATTTGAACAAAAACCAGGTCATGCCCGATTTAAACGGGCTAAACAGCAGGTCTGCCGCGGAATTTTATATTAATGGGAAGAATCGCGGAATTGGCTCTGGAAAAGAAATGCGGAATGGTAGGGGCCTCTGATATTAAGAACTCTACAGAGTTTTAGCCAAGAGGAAAGAAGCTATAAGAGGCATTGTGCAGATCACACAGCCAGTGGGTCATACCAGCTTAGGTCTCGATGTCAAAACTAGAGTGGGTCATACCAGCTTAGGTCCCGATGTCAAAACTAGAGTGTTAACGGCCTTTATCTCAACTACCACCATAATGATGATAAGAGAAAGCAAAGGATTGTGTAGGGGACTGTGTAAGTGTTTGAGTGTGCGTGAGTGTGTGTGTAGGGGGGTGGGGGGAGGACACAGTGTAGTTGCGATTATGGCAATGGCTAGAGTTAACAACAGTGTTAAGACGTAGTTCTTGATTGCATTTACCAGGTTCAAACGGTTGACAAGTATGACACTCACCTTGTTCCATGTTCCCGTAGGCTCTGTCTTAAAGATTTCTTTATTTTTTTTTGTTCTTTTGTTTTTTTTACTGAGAATTTTAGTGTATGCCATTGTGCCCAAGGTATTCCACCCTAAAGATAAAGTCTCAACAGGGAAACGCCAGGGCGGGCTAACAGTAGCGTCCACAACTGCTGGTCCGCCTGTTCCACAACTGATTATCACAGATTCTATCACAAAACCTCATTTCCTGGTAGACACCGGAGCTCAAGTTTCTGTTATCCCACCAATGTGGCATGAGAGGCATTTTGGGCAGAGGGGACAGGCTCTGCAAGCAGTGAATGGAACGGCAATCTCCACCTACGGCTCACGTGATGTCAAATTACGATTTCATGGTATGACTTATGAAGCCCGGCTCATCATCGCTGATGTGAAACGTCCATTGTTGGGTGCTGACTTTTTCCGACGACACAACTTGCTCATAGATCTAAACGGTCAAAGGCTCATAGAAGCAGACTCATATCTTTCTTCGCCTTGCTCTACCAGTAGAGTAACTAAAACAGAGCTAGCATTCATAGAACGTGACTGGAACAAGTTTCGCAAGGTCCTTCAAGAATTCCCTGCCCTACTTAGCCAACTTTGTCTTCAGAATCTGTTAGACATGGCGTTCAACATTATATTGCGACATCAGGCCCACCAGTTCATTCCCGAGTCCATCGGTTAGCCCCTGATAAACTAGCAGCAGCAAAGAAGGAATTTTTTTTAAATGGAAAAAATGGGTTTAGTCAGGAAGTCAAACAGTTCATGGGCATCTCCTCTTCACATTGTATCAAAACCCATCGGCGGGTGGCGCCCATGTGGAGATTATCGCCATTTAAACAATTCAACAACTCCGGATCGATACCCCATTCCCCACATTCATGACTTTGCTGCACAATTGGAAGGTAAAACTATATTCTCAAAAATAGATCTAGTGCGTGGTTACCATCAGATTCCAATGCACCCCGAGGACATACCCGTTTGGACTGTATAAGTACTTGCACATGCCTTTCGGCCTTAAAAATGCTTCCCAAACCTTTCAACGTTTAATGGACTCTGTACTACAAGGGCTGTCATGTGTATTTGTCTATCTGGACGACATATTGGTGGCAAGTTCGTCTGAGCAGCAGCATTTGCAAGATTTTTGCTTAGTTTGCAGCTGCCTTCAAGATTCTGGACTTGTGATCAAGCTTGAGAAATGTCTATTCGGCCAAAGGTCCCTTGATTTCTTAGGTCATCAAGTGTCATAGTATGGGTCTATTCCATTACCATCAAAGGTCAAGGCTATAATGGATTTCCCAAAGCCATCCACAGTGAAGACACTACAAGAATTCTTGGGCATAGTCAATTTTTATCATAGATTCATTCCCCACGCTGCATCGCTTCTACTCCCGCTTCACAGTGCCCTACAAAATCCCACTCTCAAAAGGTTCTCAGTTGAACAGCAGATATGGACATGGCATTTGCATCTGGTAAAGAAGCATTGGCAGAAGCCACCATGCTCAGCCACCCTAGCATGGAGCACACATCTCCCTTATCACAGACGCCTCTGACCAGGCAACAGGGGGCGTATTTGAGCAGTATGTGAATGGGATATGGCAACCTCTTGCCTTCTTCAGCAAACGACTACGCCCACCAGAAATGAGGTACAGCACATTTGATCGAGAGCTACTGGCACTTTACTTAGCAACAAGACATTTCAGGTTCTTCTTGGAAAGGAGGCCATTTACTGCATACACTGATCATAAGCCTTACTAAACTGCCTGATCCATAGACAGTATGGCAGCAATGTCATCTTGCCTTCATATTAGAGTACTCAACACATATACGCCATGTTTCCGGGAAATCCAATGTAGTGGCTGACTGTCTGTCACGGTCCTCTCTCAGCAATGTCACCCTCGGCAGAGACTATGAAGCTATGGCAGAGGCACAAGAAAAAGACAGGGACATACAAACTTTTCCAACAGCCATCATGGGTCTCCACATTGTGCCTTATCAAATACACAACTCTACATTGTTGTGCGACGGTTCCCCAAATTTTCCACCGCCAAGTTTTTGAGTCAATTCATAACATTGCACACCCCAGTCACAAATCAACAGTGAAGCTAGTGTCACAAAGATTCGTATGGCATGGACTTAAAAAGCAGGTTAGGCGGTGGTCACCCGAATGTCTAGCATGCCAGCAATCCAAAATTCAAACACATGTGCACTCACCAGTGCTGAATATTCCTGTGCTTTCGAGAAGGTTGAGTCACTTGCACATTGACCTTGTTGGACTTTTGCCTCCTTCAGAGGGATTTACACATCTCCTCACCATCATTGACAGGACTAGTCGCTGGTCAAAAGTGATTCCTCTTAGTGACACCTCTTCCACAGACTGTGCAAAAGCCTTCATCAGGAATTGGATTTCACGTTTCGGTGTGCCCCTGGATATTACTTCAGACAGAGGAACCCAATTCACTTCGACACTTTGGGGCGAGATAGCCAATCAGCTTGCAGTTCAACTTCACTGGACCACGGCTTATCAACCCCAGTCCAACGGCCTTGTGGAACGTTTACATAGGAGTTTAAAAGCAGCTCTTAAAGCTCGTCTACAAGGACCAAACTGGGCAGATGAGCTGCCGTGGATCCTACTGGGTTTAAGGACTGCTCCCAAGGAAGACATTGGGTCATCTGCCGCTGAACTTGTCTATGGAACTCCTCTCACTGTTCCAGGTGAATTTATAGACCCATCTGCAAAGTGTGTACCTTCAGGCATTGCCCGTGACTCTTGTTATACAAATATTAAGAACCTTTCACCTTGGCTTTACCCACTGTTCATCATAACTTATCGGCACAGTCATATATCTCTGCTCGATTCCAAGTTTGTCTTCATTGGTCCACTCCAACATTTGTACGGCGGACCTTTCCAGGTGGTTGCTCCAGGTGACAAAACCTTCCGCGTTATGGTTGGAGACCGAGAGGAGATTATTTCAGTCGACCGTTTGAAACCAGCGCATGTAGACCTCACCAGTCCAGTTCCTGTAACACAGCCGCCGCGACGTGGACGCCCTCCTTTGCAGCCCACACAGTCAGAACCCCAGGAGATGCCTGAGCCTGAAGATACGTCGTCTCGATCACAAGCTCGATCAAAACGTTCCGGACGGGCTGTTCGTCTGCCTCCACGGTTCCAGTGACTACAACGCTAGTGCTGGGGGGAGTTCTGTAGCAACTTATTGATCCACAACCGCACTGGCAATTGACATTTACTTAGTCCTTGTTTACTGCTAGGACTGTAGTGATTAACAGACACATGAGGCTAGAACACATGAATTAACACATGAATTAACAGTCTTCTCATGACTCTGAGAATTATTAAACTTAAGTTTGTTTTCACTCCATGGTGTTTGTTGGTTATAATTTGTAGGAGCTCTACACTACACAAATCTCTAAGATTCTCTCAGTACTGAGATGTAGATTCTAAATATTGTTTATTCAGATCTCTAATATAATATGTTGGTGTAATTTATCTAGATCTTCTGCAATAGGCCTAGGCCATGGCTGGGGTGTTAAAGTGGGGCTGAGCCTCCTTTTTTACTTTGAATTTTAGTGTTTTGAAAGGCAAAATATTGCCTCTCCTGGTCTCAAAATACTTTTTTACAAATTGAAGACGACAGTAATTATTACAAAAATTAAGAGTATTAAGAATGAAATTGAATAAGGCTCTTGGCCCACTGGTAAAATTGCCAGCAAACTTGCAGGTCTGATTACCACTACAAAGTCTGTTCCATAGGTATGACTCAAGTGCAGTACAAGGCATCATGGCCGTATAAAAAAAAAAAGGGAGGATGTATTAAGAAAGGACTGAGGAAGTATATTGTAATTCAAACAGGTCTAGAAATGTCCTTGTGAGAGGCTGCTATTCAGATGACAGGTCCCAGTACCTGGGCAGAATGACGAAAGCAGCAGAATCAGTGGAAGCAGTCTGACACTAGGCATGTTGCAATGTTGTCCAGGACTCTGCAGCGAATAATCAATACACACAGCCAGGAGATTTGGACTCTGTATAAAAAAGGAGAGGAACAGAGAAAAGGATCATTCAGAATGAGTCACACAGGTTGACAACTATACACATTTTAAAATGATTCCATTGATCTCTAGTCTAAATCAGTTCTTTAAGAACTCTAAAGAAATAGCCATATAGAGGGCTTTAAAACTTACATGCCAAAAAAATATGTACTAAAAACTGTAGTTGCCTCTGTCTTATGTTTTTAATTGATGATCACTCAAACTTAGCCTCCATCCTGGCATGGCGGTTTTTTGCAACCCTTGTGGCCGCAACGCGATCGCAAAAAAAGGCAAAATTTTGTTCATTTTTGCAATTTTTTGCAAAATTTGGTGATATTCCAAAAGAAAGAGTTAAAAAAAATTAAACGTGTGGTCACCAAAAAAAATGTTTAACCGTTTCGTTGAGTTTCCAATTTCAGAAAATTTACTGGAATAGCTTCTTTTTGCTATTTGTGCTAAGCCAATGCCTGTTTCTGTTAAACTTTAAACTCATAGCTTTGGGGTAAACAGGAGTAAAGACATCTTCAATTCGACATAAGGCCCAGAAAATCTAGAATCTACGGAGAAGAAAATAGACACGTTTGTATTCAAAGCGAGAGACCAGAAGGCAAATGAAAAACCTACGTGTGGCTTGAAGACGACGGTGACTGAACCGCATACACAATTTCCGAAAGAAACACATGCCAGGGTGAAAACTGTTTTGCGTTACAGTCGTCACTGCTTAAGTCGAAGCCGCTTAAGTCGATTTTCATTCAAGTCGATCTTTTATCTTGGAACCACCCCCGTAGAAGACTGATTAAGAAGGGCCACCGCATAACTCGATTTTTATCTCAGTCGATCTTTTACTGTTCGGCGCCGCTCATCAAAGAACGCTT
>BLXT01006570.1:83778-94620 GCA_019648995.1 Plakobranchus ocellatus | reverse complement strand
TGATGACGAGGAAGAGAGTGCACTCAGTACCTTCAATGTCTTGAAACAATGATGATAAGATGATGGCGTTGATGACGAGGAAGCGAGTGCACTCAGTACCTTCAATGGCAGCCACTTGAGAAAGGGAAAATTATACTGATGTTTAAAATGATGTACCTAGCAAGTCTCTTTCAATAGAGACCACAAAACAAATAAAAGTTATTAGAGCTGAGTGGCCTCAAGCAATCAGAATCAATTGGCACCCCTTGCTAGTTATAGGGCTGCAAAACGCTGAGCAGACTGTCATATAACAAAAAAGTAAAGTTTGACATGGATTGGAAAAAGTCATATCACATCCCAGATAATACCATAGAAACATGTACACACCCGCTTCCAGCAACACCATGACAGATTCCCGGTCCCTTCGTCAGCAATCCCCTCAACCACGTGATCTCCCCACATTGGATGCAAGCTTGCAGATAACGCTCTTCATGCCAAAACAAAAACGCTTTTGCAAAAAGGTACACAACACCTGCCAAGATAAGAGGAAAGAATAAGGTATGCTGGAATAAGAACCTCCAGAGAGAATTTCAAGGAGATTCTTAATTTGTTAATCAGCAGAGTCCACATGGATCAAAATTACTTTAAATCACAGTGAATATTCATTCACTTCAAAGTATGTTTTATTTACAGAATTTTTTCTTCAAACTTTGTAAAATTTCCTTTGAATAAAGTCTTGTGGCTCATTCCACTTAATTTGTTTCACAATAAACTATTAGTTGACACACATTAAGCTAAATAACATCTTTAAAATTAACTGAAAAAAAATCAAACCAAAAAATAAAATGGAGAGATATAGAGAGAGAGGGAGAGAGACAAAAAGAGAGGATTTATAAATTTTTGTCTGAAAAAAAAAAAGCAACAAAAAACAAATGTTTTTGTATTGTGAAAACTCTTTCTCTAGATAACACTGAAACAAATGTTTTTGTAGTCTGAAAACTCATTCTCTAGATAACACTGAAACAAATGTTTTTGTAGTCTGAAAACTCTTTCTCTAGATAACACTGAAACAAATGTTTTTGTAGTCTGAAAACTCTTTCGCTAGATAACACTGAAACAAATGTTTTTGTAGTCTGAAAATTCTTTCTCTAGATAACACTGAAACAAATGTTTTTGTAGTCTGAAAACTCTTTCTCTAGATAACACTGAAACAAATGTTTTTGTAGTCTGAAAACTCTTTCTCTAAATAACACTGTAGAGGTCCAGCGAGTTTTCATTTGGATGGTTAAAAAGTTCTACCTGAATAAGAGAAGGTCCAGAGTAGCCATTACTTAGTGGATTCCACTCCAACAATACTTGCTTTTGTTTTTGGTTAAGGCTCTCACCCTGTATCTCTCTTAGCCTATCTGTCAGAGTGAGTCCCCCTATCTCTTTTGTTTGGCCTATCATTATTCCCCTTGATATCCAAGTCAAACCACTCATAGTGACTCGATGTGCTGTAAGCAACAGACTATGACTTTTTTAATAAGATTTCAGACCTCCGACAGCAGTAATGAAAAAGTTGTTCCATACACCTTACAAGAGCTCATTCACAGCTGCGTTGGATGAAACTTTTAGAACTATGATTAAATAAAAACAATCCAAAATCCCTGCCTTTTTCGCTTACATAGGCAGGCAGCCCGGCACCATTTACACACTTGCAGAACTGGATAAAACCTCAAAGTGAATAGGTGAAATCCAAATTTATTATTTGCAATAAAAAGAATATAAAATGATCTATTTGTTGATAATGTGTTTGATAAATGAACTATGCTCAGGAGGATTACACTAAATTCACATCAGCCAATGGGTTCTGAGGTGGGTTTTAAGTACCCACATTCACTATCTGAGCCACAACTTCAGTCTCAACCTAATAAGGTTTCTTCATCAGAAACAACAAGGCTGTCAATAATCTAAGGATCTCTAGACAAAGTGGGTCCTGTGAATTTACCAGATGATGTGATGGACCCATCACAAGATTACTTTACCTCGTAAAAATAGTAAAAGACTTCTCCTAAAGAACTTTACTCAAGAGGTTTGCAAGAGCATCCATTTTGAGAGTCAGTCTGTGTGTGGAGAACAAGATAAACAAATGTTTGTTGATTATTTTAGTACATTTCGCAAGAAAGCTTTTTATCCTGATTTGGCCATAAACGGCTACGGGAAACACTAAAGTCAATTCCCAATTGACTAGTAATAGGGTTTTCTGGGTTTAGGAATCAAAGCTACAGATTATAAAAATACCTGGAGCTCCATGACACCAGTGTACGAGCTGATCACTTGGTGGATGGGAAGATCCAAGCTCATCAGTGGCTGGTGCGAAATTTCCATCAGGCTGTTGAGTACTGAGAAGCCAGTCTACTGTGGAGCGCACAAGCTGATTAGCATGTGGATCAGAGTTCAGGTATGACGGGCAGCTTATTATCATCTGGAGAATGGAAGAGAGGCCGTGAGCTGCACCTGTGAAAACGAAGGTGAAAAGATTTGAGAAAATGAGAAAATCAGTGTTTTATAATGAAATGGAAACAGGCCAAAAGCTCACTGTTTACTTATTTCTTAAATTATAACTCTGTTCATAGTATCATTTTGTCACCACTCTTCCTCATCACAGAGTGAAGCAAATAAAGTGTATAGAGATCTAGAAACAAAATTTCTCAAGTCCCTCAGCAACTGCAGCAGAACACTGATAATAATCATATACTGTTGTTGTTGTTTGTTTGTCAATTTGAGGAAGGTCATCCTAATGATCCTAGGGCAGAGAGGAATAGACAATCAAGAGGAGAAACGATGACGTCACTTCATAGGATTTGCACTGCCTTGTTGCGACGAGCAAGGAGGCGGGGAAATCTAAAAGTATGTGATAGTTTTAACACTCTCTGTGCTTGGTGGAGGAATTTTTTTTATATTATTCTAGCCACTAAACCTTGAAGTGCTCAGACTATAAAAAAAAAGGACTCTTGCAAGTACAATTCTGGGCCTTTGGAAAAGCGGTGGAAAGATAAATCTGGTCCACTGTTCCTAATATTGTTACAATTTATAGCTCAATACCACTGACAATGAAAATATCGTGATTTATTTGCGCCAATACTGAAAAGTGCAGGATAAAGAAAGTAGTAAAATTATCAAATCCTAACAGGCAATACAGTTTGTTTACTGCGCTTGGCAGCTAGTCGCGAAAAGCGGCTCATTTCTAGTCTTGTTTTCTGAGTCTTTGCCCTGGGGTCAGGAATGGTGAGTGCCCAGTAATTATCACTTAGAAGAGGCCAATCTGTGTGCAGAAGCTCCATTGGCTGTGTCAGCAGGAAACTGAGCTGGTATCTGCGACACTGGCTTTCCTCATCTGCCTGCACTGATTTGCTGCTTCAGCTCAGCTCACCATGCCTCTTGGGTCTCCTTGAGAGGACCTCAACATTGCAATTTGCTTGAGATGCAGTTTTTTTTTACAGTCAAAGGTCTGGCATTGAAACTACAATCTGCTAATCAAAACTATATTTCCATCGGGGCAGGCTTGATTGAGTCGGCATTACTGTGTGAGGGATCTTGTCCCTCATCTTGACAATATGAGATAGTCAATGCAATGACAATGTTTCAATCATGTTCTATCCCCTCCCCCCCCCCTCGGGTTGTAAAATTATTTAGATGTTGCTGTTGCAGTTATCGACCCCATGCTCCCAATCACGCCTTCCAAGGTGGTCTGATCATGTCCAACTCTTGAATTAAAGTCACCAAGGATGATGAGCTTGTCACTGCTGGGGATATTAGTGATGATAATGTTCAGGTATTCGTAACACTTGCCCTCAACCTCAACTGGTCAAAGGGGGCTGGCTTGACTTGCTATTTCACAGAAGGTGCATTTCTAGCTAATGTCTTTTTCTCCTCTAGCATTGTCAAAACTTCAGAAAAAAAAAAGAGTTACAAAGACAAATAAATTACAAACTACAGCACAGAAAGAAGCTTTGACAAAGACATGACTTATCACTTATATTTCAGACTTCCTTGATGGCTCACATAGAGATACCCCCCTTCACACCAAGTTAATGGAAGCTTAACATACTCATGCCCAAAACAAGCAAAGAAAATTGTGCCATGTTTAATTGTAGTGTTTTTATCATAAAAATTCCAATCATTCCATAATCATTGGAATAGATGCAGTCGCAAAAGCTTAAGTTTTAGTGTCGTATCTCTCTGACATCATTTTGGCCACTGTACAAAAAATATGGCTTTGAAACAACTTTGATTTTCTATCTTTACAGTATTTTTTAATATGAAACTGTAAATGAGGGCACCTCCCCCCTCTCTTTCTCTCTTCCACATATACACTTAAAAATTTCTTTCCTTATCCTCCTAAACACACAAAGTCAATGTTGATAATAAATTTGAGGTGAAATATGGAATGAAGAGCAACATACCCAAATACTCGGTGTGGTAGTAAGCATACATAAGGGGTGACTTTGATCGGTGTCTCCGTGAATACTCTGAACCTGATCTCACCATGGCACTGCAGATGCTCTTCACTGTTTCTTCATCCAAGATCTTTAAAAAAAACATTATAAAAAAAAAAAACACTGTCAATATCATTTTGTAGAGTGTAGGTTTTAATGAAAGACATTTAAAAGCAATCACATCTTCAAAGAAATTATGATTATGTCTAAATCTCTAGCTACTGTAACTCAAGGCAAATCTCCTATTCATTAATTTAAAAAAAGTATTTTGGCTCTAATGGTGTTGATATTGATTAATGTTGTTTCATTACCTCAGCAAGTTTTCCCATATGAGCAAAGTATTTCATCAAATAACCAATTTTACACACAAACATATTTTTACATCTATTCTAAATTGTTAAATTTCAAAATGGCTGTTGAAAGTCCATCACAAACAAAGAGTTATGATAGAATGTATTGTTTTAGAAGGAGAAACATGAAAAAAATAAATGTCTTCCAAAAAGATGTAAAATGGTATAGGATAAGTGTATTCCAACAAGATTTAAAATGATGTATCTATAAAGCCCATTCTTTAGATAGACTGCAATAATGTTCGTATGTGGGTCAACCACATCACAAGTAGATCTCTAGAGGAGAACAAAAGTCTAATCCCATACCCAGCTGACACATTTTGTGCAGGTTGTTATTGTTAGTGTTACTGCTCATACCAACCAAGGAAAAGCCAAAGTGTTAATTGCCGGAGTGATAGAATAATATTATTTGACAATGTAGCTGTGGATCTAGAGACATGGCAGTGCACATAATCTGGGTATGTCAATTCAGCTTTCAGAGTTTATACATAGAGGAGGCCAAGACAAGTGACAATTAATCAAACTTTTGCAGCTGAGAGTAAGTCATGCCAAGCCACCACTGGCTCTAGACCAAGGATAGAAATTGTGTTTCTGGCACAGTTCAAACCGGGCAGGCTTTTTCCTAACTAGGTCGAGCAGAGATAGTATGGTGTCACTTCTACTTTAATCTAGAAGCTTTGAACGGGAGAGGCAAGTTGATTGGTTTTCATGATACCATATTATTTTTTAATGTAATAATTCTTATGTTGGACAAAATAGGTTTTTTACTTAACCAAGTGAACGTTAATATGTTTCATTACGTAATGTCTTTTTTGTTGTATTTTCTAGATATATTTGCAAGATCTGGAGCTTTTCATGACTCTCTGTCTTAAGTATTTAAAAGAATTCAACTGTCACCTGCATTGCAACCAATGCAATGATCTAGTGTAGCACCTAGCCACTCTGACATGAGACATGCATTCAAGGATTTGAACCAGTTTTGACAATGAATAAAGCTGCAGTCAAGGAAATATACACATTCCACATCCCTTAAGTAAAAACTGTCACTGTCAAGGCAGAAAAGTAAGCCAACAAGATCATGGAAACTGTGTTTTATGACGTTTGTGGTGTGATTTTCATTAACTTCTTCAGTTGGAGGAATGGCTACTAAATCTCACAGAACAAAAGTTAAACAGCTTGAATCAAGATTTTGGAAGCCAGAGATCAAATCAAATCTAAAGATGGCTCAAGTTCAATTCTCATTGTTAGCGTGACAATTCCCGTCCACACACAGGTTTCATGACACAGGAGCCAATTACTTTGTTTGGGTGAAAGCACTGTCATGTGTACCTTACTTTCCTGATATTTTCTCAACAACATATGCAAATTTCACCTCTATGAGAGAGGCTTTAAGAAATCATCACTATAACAATGACGAGAAAATCAAATCGGGAGACAAAACTTGGCTCAGAGATCAAAGTGCCAAGTTCTACAAAGGTGGCAAATATGAACTCACAACATGGACAATAAAAATTACTATCCAGAGAGATCTGTGTTGAGAAATATCCTCATCTCATGCATAGTTTTCCTTTTGGTACAATCTTTGTCATTTTGATGACTATTGGTAATGAAAGAAGTTGCATTACGAAAAGAGCCACCCTTATATTGGTTTTAAAAAAAATACTTTTGACCATTGCTTGTCCATTGAAGAAAATACATTGAAAAAAATAGAGATTAAATACAGCTTTCTTATTATAAACACACCCATGCAGTGAATATTGTGAATATTGAAAGTACATAACATAATCTTTGTGATGGTGGAAGCTTGATTCAGATAGATTGATTCTATACCAAGATATAAGTTTGTTAAAAGCATATAAAGAAATTAAATCTTCTTTCCAAAAAGTGTTATAAACACCAAATCTGATTCATTAGGATTGGTCTCATGAAATATGCTTATTTTCTAAGACAGAACATAATGTTTAACAACAATAATGATGGAAACAAATAAAACAATTGATCTTGGAAGTTTACAGTCTTTCACTTTTAAAAACCATGTTTTTTAACAAGTTGAAATATGGAAAAAGAGAACTATAACAATAATAAGATTAAAACAAATTTATAAAAACAAAAATCAAAGATAAGCCAATGCAACGCAACAAAAAAAAAACCGGTACGGATACTCAAAAATATTTTTTTTTTCCTTAGATGCAGATCAGCAACCAAGCCATAGTCAAAACTAACCTTCATACCAAGCTTTTTTTCCAAAGTCAAAGCCCCACTCAAATATCCTGCTCGCCCTACAAAGAGTTCATCAGATCCACAGGCAAGGAAATTTGGTTTTCTACATTCAGAGGCAAGCGAACGGAACTTTTCAACATTTTCTTGCATCTTTTTGTCATTCTGTGTCAGCTTTCCTATCAAAGCACCCAGGGTGTACAACCCTGCTGGTCCAAGAAGGAAAGACACTTTATCGCTTGATTTTGAAGACTGTTTTTCTGTGAAACTTGTATCACGTTCAAAGATTGATTGTGCAATGTGCAGGTATTTAGCTCTGTTCTGATAAAACGGTTCATAACAGGAGATATAGCATAGCATGTAAGCTACTCCTGCACTGCCCACATATAGACCTCCATCCTGGGAGACGCTTGATGGCAGAGCTTCTATGATGGTATTGACCAAAGCCAGAATTTGTTGCTGCCACTGCTCTTTAGAAATCTGAACATTTTGACCAGGAGTATAGTCCGGAAGCTTATTGGGGAAAAATCTTCTTCGAGACATCCTGAAAATAGTAAAATGCAAAAAAACATTATGGGTCAATGTTTTAAAAAGACAAAAGGCCTTAAATTCTTTTCAGACTCCCAGATAATGTGCAGATTATTGGTAGTATTTGTTCAATCTACAAGGTGTCTCATAACAATGAATATGGTTTGGTAATACCATATATATATATCAAATCCATCATGTTAAGTTAAAATGAATACACATAGGCCTACAAATCTTTGGATTTGAGTTTTAGTCTCAATGTAGATGGTCTTAATGGAGGATTTTGATTTTCTATTTTCCTCAGCCTAGTATGAGAATTGAAAATTGACTTATGATTCAGTGCTTATTGGATTTAATTCTAAAATAGATGGAATAAAAATTGTAAGGTAATGCTGTAAAATAAGAGGAGAATCTGGTAACACAGGCTTGGTTCTTTGTACACCCCATTTTTTTTTATATGAGAAAATAAAACTGTTCTTTGAAACAGAAACGAATTAAATGATATAAAACAATGAACTAGATCTAGATCTAGATATCTAGATCTAGTATTCAAAAACTATTTATTGTAATTGTTTTCAAAACAAACATCGTTATGGATAAATAGTTTTCAATGCACACTACAATACAAATCACCCAAACCATCTTTGCTACACTCAATTATTAGAGTGTGCAAGCCTTGCCAGCTTTTCAACCAGGCTCTATCTAGAGCATCACGGGGGTTGTATTTAAATGTTATCTAGATCTAGATCTAGATTCTAGGTCTACTCTAGGTCTTATCAACTTGGTTCACTAGCTTCTTCATTTCTTCGGTAGGCCTACCGGTTGATCAAGGTAGAGCAGTTTGGTATGAAAGTAATCAAAATAAATCCAATTCCTAGATAAACCATATCTCAATCTGGATCTCGATCTAATCTACGTCTAGACCTCGATCTAGATCTAGATTAGATAGAGATGAAATAAGTTTGTTTAGGATTCGAGAAGTGGATTTATATATATATTACAGACCTTGACTCTGCACCTGATCTTTAACGCAGTGCATTAGAATGCGTCCCAGATTTTAGCCTTGACTTGCATGCACTTGACAAAGCTAAACCATTCGAACTTAGATCTATATCTCAATCTAAATCTAATGTAGATCTAAGATTTATTTTAAATTTTATAACTATTAAGCTAAGCTTAGCACGGCATCTTTCGGGTGCTGGAGATCAGTTCAGCCGAGTTGTATTGATTGTGTTCAATACATCTTTCGTCCAAGACGATGGAGAAATTTCACATTGTAGAGATTTCGCAAGGGGAATCCCCTCTGTGCCGTGTGCAAATCGATTAGCGTTATTTATATCCCGCTGGGCTTAATTTTCTTTATTTTAATGTAAATTAAAAACAAACAAAAAAAAAGTTTTTTTTGTTTGGTCCTAGATATCTGTTCAAATATATCTTGAAATAATTTTTGCAAAAAATAGTTACTAGTTCTTTATCTAAGTAGCATATTTTACGCTCGCAACTGAACCCACCGTATGGCGGTTGAAAACCACAGGAGCCATGACTGTTATGCTTGGAAGTTCAGGCTTCAGCAGTCAGCGCTCAGCAAGGCTAGACTGGGCCAAGCGTGATCTGATCAACAATCCACATCAGTAAGTAGATCTGCGCCTAGATCTACATCTGTACTTCAAGATCAAGAAGAAGCGTCTTTAAATGATTCAAATAAATTAGTTATTTTTTCTCCGCCAAATCGGGTATCAAATATATACCCATAGTGAAAATGGTACACAATGGTATAGAATTTAGGATTGAAATCTCATGGGAAGCGGGAGGGCATGGTTTTAATTCCATGTTTGTAATCGTGGAGAGAGAAATCTAGATCTATATCTGCATCAGATTGTTTTATCTCGTATAAATCAAATTCTGGATTAGATCTGAATTTTGATTTAAATAAGATAAAAGATTTCTTGATGTAGAGTCTAGATCTAGAGTCAGCGATAGGTCTTGTCTGGCGGTGTGTTAAGTTAAGTTGCTTTTCAAAAGGTGTTGTGTTGTCTACGGGACGTTGAGGGTGAGGCATGCTGGGTTAAAGTAGCAGTCAATCTGACCTATATGCTTAGTCCTTTAAAAAGAAGCCTGCGAAAGGTCATTATTAACTAGCCGAAGAAAGTCTTCAAAAAGCCTGACAACTTTTCTCGCATTTCATGAAAAATGTCAACAATTTTTTTTTTGACAAATGTTGAAGCTCCAAGAGTAATTTTATTTGAGCGTAATAGAAATATTCCCGATAAAATGGAGAAACCTAATTTTATTTATAGCACCGCAGCAAAAGCAAATAATAAGGACGGACAAGCTAAAGATATGGGGCGGTGCAAATAGTAGGCAGCATGACGCGCTAATCTTCAGAAAATCAATATAAAATCTTACACCGGAAGCATTTAAAAGTTTACAGTACACTTATTCAAATGGATCTAGTTCCTTTCGATAGAAAATAGGTGAAATTTTATTGGAAGTATGTATCGATAGGTTAAACTTCGTTTGTCTTCCCTTTTAAAAATAGATTTAGCTTTCCTCTTCGATCTATCGTGAAATGTTCTATTTTTAGCACAATGTTTAATGTGTTTCTGTGGGTATTTCCGATTTTGAAATTAAGTTTAGATTGGAAAGAAACTAGAGGGGAAAACGTGTTACAGTAAAATACCCTAGAATTGCTTTGTAGATCCAAGATAACTGTAATAAATTGAGTTTATTAAATTGAGGATTTCATTTTCTATAAAACAAAATTTAAAAAGGTCTATTTCCTTGCTAATTGGTGCTATATCTAATGACATATTTAGATTTAGATACATTATGAAATTTTTATGATCAACATTCTCAGTAGCCCAACTGATGATTTTTTTTTCTCTTAACGACTCTTTTCTCTTATGTGACTCCATAAACGTAATCCTTTTTTATTACAAATTACTCCACCCATTAAAAAATCTTTAATATAACCTATTTTTTAATTGAGTCCATAGTTTTCAGTTCAGAAATCGATCTCTTCAGAATTAATTTTCATTTTAAATGTGATTCAGTAATTTTTTTATTATTATTTTTTTTATCTCTATCAAAACAATATTATCAAAAGTTGTTTTGATCACAAATTAATTCAAATTAGGCAGACTCCACTAATCTATAATCTTCTACTTATCCAAGTCTTTCTGCCTGTCTGTCTCTGATTCCGGCTCTCTCTCTCTCTCTCTCTCTCTCTCTCTCTCTCTCTCTCTTATATATATATATATATATATATATATATATATATATATATA
>BLXT01006570.1:43134-50634 GCA_019648995.1 Plakobranchus ocellatus | reverse complement strand
TGGACTCTGTCTATCTGATGCTCACTCCTGTATATGTTTACCTGTGTAGATGATGAATGCATCGTCTACTCTACACACACATTAATTTTGTTTAAAATCACCCACTGCCCTATTTCTCAGCTTGCTTACCTCAATAGCAGTCAAATGGCTTGAGTGTTTTCAAAAAGGAAAAAAAATCATGGGCAGACGAGAGCGGAAAAGAAGACTCGTGGTGGTATTGTCAAGTAAATGTAACAAATTAATCAAGGAAACCATAGTATTTTGAAATATTATTGAAAGAAGACTGAAATCATTTATTTTTTATTTACTGTTTGTAAGTGTATGCTTTTTTTGTTTAAATGCTTCTGTTAGATCAAATATTTTAGACTTTGGGACATGTCATGAAGTTAACAAATTAAATTCGACTAACCAAATTTTTACGTAGCAAGTAGATATCAGTAGTGACAGTTGAATGTTGTTATCTAGGGTTGAGAGATTATTTAATTTAATATTTGTTTTGTTTTGTTTTGTTTTTTGAAGAAGAGAGAAAGAAAGAGAGAGAGAGCTCATATTGATGTCATGCACTAGGTTATGGTTTGTCATGTAATAATAAATATTACTTTAAAACAATTAGTTCCCTACACACATGAATAATGAGAGAATAATAAAATTATAAAATGTCGTGTTTTTAAAACACAATGATAATAAATTCACTTGACATAACTGAGCTTAATTTTTAAAAATGATGGTCGAAAAATTGAAAAAGAAATAGTAAAAATATTGCTTAACTGTTTTCATCTCCTTTGGATAAAAAATGATTGGCTTTAGAAAGTTTGAAGAATCTGAAATATTTTGATGTAATGGGAGTGCAAAATTAAGAGAGATAAAAAAAAAAAAAGATCAGTATGTTGCAGGAGTAGAAACATGATGAACTATCCGAAAACGAAATTTGCGTCTTAGTAATTTCATTAAAACTCGTCATTTCGAAGCTTTGTGTCTCTAGCCGCAAATGTTGCACAATTCTATAGTCAAAGATTTTGTAAAAAGACGCGATACATTTATAGTACACTTATAAAAAAAGAAAACACGGTCGCTATAACCTTTCTTTTTCTTTTAGCATTGTATTCCAGACAACGCCGATTTCATAGTTCAACACTTCAATACTTTTACTATAAATACCGGCATTTGTCAATGAGCAGTTTTAACAAGTTATTTTTCTATTATAAGATTCTGAAAACTCGAAAGGCATACAATATCGGTAATACCTGGACTAGTACAGTGAATGTACAGGTTGTGTTGTAGGCAGTTTTGAATACCGTAATCAAATCACGTACAATCTGCACGCTCACATTTTCTTTGTACTGCTTTCAATACTTTAGTTTGACATGGCGTCTTGAAAAATTCCCTTGTACACGCGCACTGTTGCTCGAAGGAGTTTATAATTGTCAGTTTTATGACATGGATTTAAAAAAATTTAAAAATGTCTCTTTGTTCTGGACCAGCATCTTAGCTGAGAAAAAAGAATTATAGGAAAAAGGGAAGAGGGAGGGGGAGGGGGAGGGGGTGTGGAAAAGAAAGAATGGATAAGAAAGAGACCTAATGAGAAAGGGATAACACAAAAATTAGAAGGGAGGGTCGAAAAAAGAGACAAGTAAAAGAAGACTGAGAGAACGAGAGAGATATATACACACTTAGAGAGAGAGAGAGAGAGAAAAAGTAGATAAAGAGAGTTACAGAGAGAGAGATAAAGAGAGCAGACTGAGACAGACAAAAAAGAGAGAAAGAGAGAGAAAAAGACATACACATTTAGAGAAACAGCGAGAGAGAGAGACACTTATAGAGAAACATGCAGAGAGAGACAAATAGATACAAAAAAACACCACAAGAAAATTGCGCCAAAATTTGAGTTTGACTTCGGTCAACTGGAGAGAAAAAATAGGATGGGGAAAAGGGGTGAGGGCCGATATACAATATTTTGGGGTAATGTGTCGCCATGAGATTTCCAGGATGCGAACCTTGTTTTAGAAATTATAGGATTTACCCGCGGGGTAAGTCGGCCACAAGCCAATACGCTAGTTGCAGTCAGCGTATGACACTTGGCTCCTCCCACCAGCGACTTGCTAACGTACAGCAAAGCATTTGACTACTGTAGGCGGAGCCTATTTCTGAAGTAGTCTGAGGCAACCAATGAAAGAACATCGGCTCGTCAAAATTTCCCGATAATCCCCTGAGCCATCTGGGGAAGAGAAAGTTATAAAACGGAGGCAATTTGAAACTGGACATTCAGTCTGGTTAGCTGACCACATCAAGATACCTAGTCATGTGTTTGAATGTATTTTTCGGACCATTTTGCTTTATTCAGACATTCTACCCTTGAAATCATTTCAATCTAGATTGTTCGCTAGAGAATTTACACAAGATTCTGAGGTAAAGTGTGACTTTCAAATGCCGTCAAGGTTTCCGCTCTGCATTGCCTCTCAGCAGAGAATTTAGAGAAGACACAAAGAACGATGGTCATGGATTTTGATGTCGAGTGAGTAAGCATTTTTGTTTTTTCGGTATAATAATTGCAGTATTGCACTACAGATAAACTCCAAATATTTGAATATTTTTTATGGATTGTTTATAATCAAACTTTATATGCTAAATTTGTGACAATAAGTTTAAATCATCGTAAATTAATGTGCTTCTTTTTTAAGATATCGATAATTATTGGTTGCTGTTCAACGAACATCTCTAGTATGTCGTGCATGTTGTGAGGAGTTTGCGGTGTGGTAGTACTATTCACTCTCATTTTTCACCTTAGAATATTAAATTGTGTCGGATTTTTTTAATCTGGTAAATTGAAAAATAACTACGATTAACATGTTTTGTTTTGTTGTGAATATAGAAATGTTGGCCTTTACAATCTAAGCACCCGTAAGTGAAATTTCAGGGAATCTGTCAGATGACCGCTATGTTTTCTCATGGAAATGTATGAAATTAACTCTTTTTTATCCCAACGTACGCACAAATTTTAGTGGTCCACACGCAGAGTCAATTCAGTTACTTGAAATCTGTGCCAATAGATCACACTCAAAAGATACCTAGTCATCAATCGCTCAAAGATTACTTAATATCCTCTGAATCTATTAATTTACTGAGCCCAAGCATCGCATCGGTTGCGAGGTCAAGCTTTATACTGGTTCATGCCGAGTATCGCACCTTTTGCGACCTTAAGCTTTGGTTAGTAGTTTTGAGCATTTCTCGCTACAGTTGCGATGCTTGTCGTTAGCATAAGATGAAATAAATATTTCTCTTTCTCCTATTCTTTGATCCAGTTAATTTGGTTCAATGTACAAATTTCTATGAATTTTTTTTTTAAGCGACTCCTTAGCTTCCTCACTAAACCACAATGGCAGATCCAAGTAGATCTAACGATCGCTTTGCTAAAAAAAAATTCTGACTCTGATATTGATCCCGAATATGAGCCACCCTTTAAAAAGCGTGTATTAAACCTAGACAAAGAATTTTTTGTTCACCATTTTTGTGACAGTTTTCAACTGCATGCTATAAAATCTGTGTAGCAATAAATATTTTCAAATTGGTTTATTCAACGTCGTGTCTATTCATCAGACAGTATGCACAGTTTTGGGAGAATGGGATGGAAACTTTTTTTTTCACGATTTTTTTCTAAGCCTTAGTTTTGGCTAGGCACCAGGGGATAGCATAGGCTCAACAAGTTCTCTTGATACTTCGTACTAAAAATATTAACAATCAAAAGGGTCTATGTCATAGATAATGGTCGAAGCATTTGGAGCACCTTGCAAAAGATTCTAGCAGGTACACTAAAAAATGATACTATTCTACTACTACTACCATCACCACATTATTATTATTGATATTATTTATATGATTATTATTATTATTATTATTATTATTATTATTATTATTATTATTATTATTATTATTATTATTATTATTATTATCATCATTATTATTATTATTGGCCTATTGACCTTATAGTAATTTTTTTTTTTAACCCTGATGGTCATCATGGTACAGCAAAATATTTTCTAAATCATTATTGCCACAGTGAGCAAGTTACAACAATTTTTTTAAAGCATTTAAAATCATATTTGACTCTCAGCAAGACAATTTCAACAACTATTAATTACGCTTCTACTTTCGAAAGAGGCGAAGTCAAAATGAAAACAAAATATTCGTTCTCTATTTTCTTTCTGATTGTCAGTTTAAAAGTCGAGAACTCTAGAAACCATACAGATATAACTCGTATATCTGTGAAGTGCCACAATTTTGTTTAAAACGAACCACGTTCTCGGTAACTCAAATGTTTGTTATTTAGAACCTTTAGCAAGTGAATTCCTAAAATAGATATATATATAAGTTATCGAGAATTATTGTATGTTATTGTAATCAAATAGTACCCTGATCAGTGTGTTTTATGTTTAAAGAGGATTAAATAAGATCTCTATCGATCAATTCTCTTGCAGTGAGATTTGCAGATCTCTACATTATACCTCTAAAGTCACTTGTATTTTTGTTTTTGAAAAACCTGTATTCTTGTTTATGAAAAACCTCGTGCTCATTCGTTTTCCATCTCAGACAGATTGTACCTTATCTCCTTTTTTATGGTTTCTTTTTCCTCTTTGTCTGTTGTTATTTTGTTGTTGTTGGTGGTGGTGGTTTTGTTTTCAAGTCAGATGCTCAATGTCTCTTGCCCTCTCTTACCTAACATTTTCATGGAATGTTTGGGGTGTATAGTTCTGGCCTAAAATTTGAGATAAAGCTCAAGAAAATTGAAAAGATGATTGCCAAACCTAAGTTCTGAAAAAAAACTTGCAGTGTCTTATATCCTAAAAGAAGAGGTAAAGGCAGCAATGAAGAAAATAGAGAATTAAAAAGCCACAAGAAGATAAATTATCAATAGAAGTTATTAAGCATCAGAAAACTTAGGATATGACCTGACGACAAAGCTCATAAATGCAATATATGACAGTGCTACGCTTCTAAAAGATCTTTATATATCTATATTTTTAGTGCTGACTCTAAAAGCAATGCAAGAGAATGTGAATTTCATAGAATAATCTATTTAAAGAGTCATTTTACAATGATCTTGTTACGTATTCTGATCTGGTGTATAGAAAGCGCAAGAGTCTAGGCCAGAAATACCATCGACAGTTTGGCTTTATGCCTGATAAAGGGACTTGAAATTAAGTATTTAATATGGCCATAATTATGAAAATGAGAAAAAAATCCATCCCTGTTTCATGGATTATTCTAAGCTTTTGTCAAATTCAAACATAAAGAGCTGTTTCGCATGTTGGGAAAAATATGCATTGATGATAAAGATCTGAGAAATATTAGAAATCTATACTGGGATGAAATTTAAGTTGTAGGAACAGAAAGGAGACCACATTGTTTTTAAATCCATCAAAGATGGATGTGTAAATTCTCCTGATCTTTTAAACTTATATATTGCTATAATACTGTGGATCTAAGAGATATACCCAGCTTAAAAGGGGATGAGGAAACTTTTAATAGTCTCAGATATGCAGATGATGCAGTTTTAATTGCAGAATCTCTTGAACAACTTTTAGAAAGTGTTCGCTACGAGAGTAAAAGCATCAGCTTGCCTTTGAATGTGTTAAAGAAAAAATAACAACCGAAAGCGTGATCATCTAAAAAAATAAAAATTCCTCGTCAAAATGCAATTTCGTTAGCAAAGGCAACATCAACAAAAACCGACAAAATTCAAATATTTTGGCTGCACGATAACATTAGTTATTCAGAAGTATAAAAAAAAAAAAAAAAAAGAGAAAATCGGCAGCAGTAGAGAAGAATGATGAGGATAGTGTGGCGAAATTTGCTGTCGAGAGTTCCAGTCTAGATCTATATGCGACTCGTCTAGACTCGGAACGGCAGATCTTTTGATCTAGCCTTGTTTACTTGTACTATTTATTATCATTCGGCCCGGGTAGGCTTCATTGAGTACACAGTTCAGTTATTGTTTTAGCTTTGTTTATCTTTTCTTTTATAATCTAGAGAATTCTAGAAGGTTCTCGAAGGTGTGAGAATACTGTTAGGGTTGGGAGCGGTACCTCAGATCTAATTTCTAAAGTATTAGACATAGACCAATGTATCTTTATCCAAACAATCCTTAAGTAATGGATATGCGAAATCTACCGTCAAATAACATTTTCATCATGCGTTTGCTATAGCAACGGCAGCCATATTGGATTTTGGACTATTTGTTTTGAATGACTAAAACTCCGAAAGTTGCTGACGGATTCACTTCAAATTTAATTTACGTAATCTTGAGATCATCCTTTAGAAATGATCAGAGAGCTTTTTCAACACAAGTATGGAGCAAAAAAAAAATTAAAAGTAATGCTGTTTGGAATTTCTGATTTTGACACCTTTCTCGATTTACTTTTTTTTTTCAAAAATAAAAATATTCGCACCGTATTGAAAAAAAACCACTCTAATCATTTGTTTGGCATATCTTTCTGAACAATTTCACCAAGTTTTGTCTTAATCCACCCGCAAATAGCAAAGTTTTAGTGAAGAATGTAAAAATAAATTGAATTTTGAAAAAAATCTAAGACATCCATTTTTTAAAGAAAATTCACTTAGCGTGTCTTGAAAGTCTTGTCAAAATCCTCTTTTTTCTGAACGTGTCAAAGTTTATTTCATAGAGATATCTAAAATAATAAGAAAGTTAAGACAAAAATAAATAGTACTGTAACAGAAAAAAGAAAAGACAAAATTTGCCTGGTAGGAAGTTGTTACCTAGTGACCGGATATGTTTACGTATTAGGGAGGGAATAAATGAGAGAATTTTGTTAACCAATAAAAAAAAAAAATTTGTATGTACCGTTGAAAATATAAAAAAGATAATTCTAGATTTTAGTGTATTAGTAAGTCCAGCAAACCGCCAGTCCGAATTTTTCGTCCATAAGAATTTTACAAAAGGAGCAACTATAAATCAAACTGCCCCATGAATTATTCTTTTGTGGAACTTGATGGCTTTTCCCCCCGGACTATGAACTATATCGATATTTGTGTAAAAAACATTCTATCGAACAAGTATAGCTTATTCTCAGATATTTTTATTGTCTTATCATCCATAAAAAGCTTAAATTCATAGTCGAATTAATCTGTAATGAAAGAGTCTGAACTTCAGAGATCGTTATTAAAAACCATACATTAGAGGCAAGTAAAGTTTTAAGTAATTTTGCCGATGAAAGTGCTTAGAACAACTAGTACTTACTGGAAAGGTTAAAGGCAAATGCAGAAAAGCTAAACAGAGAATAACTTTCATTGAACATCTTAATTCACGGACAATAGATAGTGGTAGTAACAACAACTTTATGAAACTGAGAACAGTTTTGAAATAAGGAACATGGTTCCAGACAAGGAATCTTTAAAAAAAAAAAGGACATGAACGATGACTATACAAAACTACCACCAAGCTGCTTTATGTTAGCTCGAGCAGCACCACACGAACTCCTCCCTACC